>JAVQJX010039613.1:0-10875 GCA_036025115.1 Ambassis agassizii
GTATGACTAAAGGATCAAAGTACATGCGTGTGCTATAGGTTCTGCCATGGATCTCTTAATAAAGATTGACAGAATCACAACATTACTACAGGTCAGAATCCATCAATTCATGCTTTAAACTATTTGCAGCTAAAGTCTGTTTAAAGGCCACTAACAAGCACAAACATCAAAATGTCACACATGGTATGGCAGCTGTGGCTTGTGAACATGCTCACATGATTGCATTAGGCATGGGGAAGAAGTAGCATGATGGAATGAAGGCAGAAGTGGTGTCTTACTCCCTTCCTCTTATCTACTTTCATTACTGCAGCACATGACTGCAATTGTTCTTTTCCCTTGAAATACATTTACCTTGAAATTTGGCTATATGTTATACAAATAGAATTAAAATGGTTTCAACTAGCATGATGTACCTCATGTACCTTTGTAGCTCTTATCAGTAACATAAACATGCCGACATACAGACAGTATTTCTTTCAGAGGACTAGACTAGGCGTAGGCTGCTGACTAAGCTGTTTTAAAAAAAGGTACACGGGTTTCCCACAGTTGGTTTAAAGAACTCAACCCACATTGGTGATTCACTGAGTGCAGATTTTTGTGCTTCAGACAGTATTATTCATATCCTTTTTCTAATCTCAAAATTCAATGCTTACTGGGATGACTCTAAATCCCTGAAGAGCTTTCTGTGAAAGAACATGCTCTCTAGATAGTTTCAGATAAGAGGTCATTTCAGCAAAAGGTCTCTGCTCTCTGCTGTAACACATCATTGTTTCCTTGCTCACCTCAGATACAGCTGCATTGTCAGAAGAGAGGAAGTGTGTATCCAAAGGCAGCTACGCTCATGAAATAAGCTGCTTACATGTCTTACAGGAAGGAAGCCTTGCTGCTTCAGGGTGGTACTCATGAAAATCAGTGGATTTTAAATCTGCAGAGTCTTCTGTGTACATTCACATAATCTAATGCCATTTTCTGCTGAATCAAAAAAAGACTAAATATTAAATTGATTCTAACAGAATGCAAAGGTTTCTAACCTATGAGAATTTACTTTAATCATCATTTTTTGAATATTACTGAGATTGTACATCACAAAATTACACTCTTTTCATTAATTTTTCATTCCCACTAAAAAGTACTGTACAACAAACGACACAGTATTAAACTGTACAACTACTTTACTTATGGGTATTCTTATTGATCCATTCCATCACTGATGTTTTGTGATTGTCATGATGCCACGTAAGAGTTATGCTGCTACTACTAATGAAATATTCTAAGTTGTATGCTGTCCCTCAGCATCTTGATGCTCTTTGTGTGTGTGCTTTTGTAAACACAACAGAAGTAATACAGGACACAAACAAGGCCAACCCAAAAAAGAATGAATCAATGATGACATGTCATCCTGTTTAAGGCAGATGCACTCAGGCTTGCTAGCTCAAGGTCCTGCTAGGTCCAAATTACCCTGCTGACAAAGAGAGTAGACTGGATTTACACATTTTCTAGTGTGTATGTGTGTGCACAAGTGAAAGAGAGAGGAGGACAGCAGTCTTAGCGCGTGACGGTGACCGCTTTTAATTCCAGCTGTAATGTGCAGAAGCAAATGCTGCAGTAGCAGTAAAGCACACCATCCACCTTCCTTACCTCTTTCACTCACATATATTGCTATAATATGTAAAGCATAATCCATTGACAACCTTCAATATAATATATTGGCTTGCTGTCACTTTATATTACATCACTGGCTGTGTTGTTGTGTGACCCAATGGTTCTCAGCCTCTCCTCCTGTTCTCCTGAATAATGAAAGACACAAGCATTACCCTGACTGTACTGTTGCTTTGAAGCCTGGTTGCCTGTCTCCCAGGTGCTGCTGCTATTGCTGCCTTTCTACTCATGAACGCCACCTGCCAGGAATGACTATTGTATCAATTTACTACACGGTTCCAAGTTCTAAATCTTAACTTACTCTAGGTGTGAAAAATTAACATATCTTGTTCATGCATATTTATTGCACAATTATTTTTTCATGCAGCTGTACATTATCAGTGTTTTTGTTGTGTTTATTACCACAACCAGAAGGTGCTGTGGTGGCTTAAGATAACTGCTCATGCTGTGCTAACATCTTACCCTTACAATGAAATATTCATAGTAGTACAGAGGAGAGAGCATGGGCAGGCTGGTGGTGGGGTCTTTCAAAGGAGGCAGCAGCACAGAACGTATTGCTTGGGTTTTGATGGAAAATGTGACTTTGCATTGAGAATAGCTGTCATGTGTTCATGTCTGATGCACCAGGGTGACAAAATAATGCAGGATCACCCACTGTATTATCATATGTATCACAATGGCTCATAAACTATGTGCCTTTCAAGTAGTATTTTGTGGTTATTTATAATGTTTGATTGTGCAAATGTCATGTCATATGTTTATGCTATAAATGGGACAATTACCACAATGATTTGTTGAAAGCAATGAGATGGCAATGTGAGCGGTTATGTGGTTGTCTCTCAACTTCTGCATCCTCATAATTCCAACCTCTGAAAGACCTTTTTACACATTGCACTTCTGCATATATATGAACCACATGGCTGGTGCGCTAGGAGTGTGCAGTCACAACCTTTTTTTTATTAAATGTTCCCATATGCAAGAAGTGTGGTCTGATTTGATCATTTAAAATATGTGTTTACTAACGATTGGTTGTTCTTTGCTCTTCTTGTACCATTTCTTCTCCAGGCCTATGGCTCAGGGTGTGATGTTGTGATCTTGGCCAGCGACTTTGAGTGTGTTCAGATTATCCCAGGAGCTCAGAATGGAAACATACAGGTGGGCTGTGTGGAGTGCTCCCACCAGCTTGGCAGGGTAAGTGTTGACTGCACACTCAGACGCACTCCCACACACGATTTTAGATTCTGTGTAGCCAAAAACATTATCAGTAACATTTAGCTGTGTTAGCTCCAGTCTTGTACTGCCCGTGTTCTTCTCTCCTCGCTATTCTGCTCTTTTGCACCACACCCACCTACCCCTCTCCTGTGGGAATGACTGTGCAGAAGCACTGATGGGGTGAGTAATGTTGCGATGATGAACACAGTTTTTTTTATTTTTAGATTGCTGCATCCTACGGAAACACAGTCTGCATCTTTGAACCTCTATCTACCAACCCAAATAAACGCCACAAAGTGAGTATGAACACCATTATTTTAGACAAATGTGGTGATAATTTAAAATCTAGATTTGGGTTTAATCTCACGTGTTTGCCAGTAACATTGAATGGTGTGTATGTGTTGCTCTCCTACCACTAACAGCAACTTAACTATCAGTGGCAAAAGACAGGACAGTTCTTCCTTGATGCCATCACCTACAACCTTGCCTGGGACCCACAAGGTACACCTGTGCTTTCTGTGTTTAACAGATGTCTGAAAAATTAATCTGCGGTATGCACAGCCAGTGCTCATAGCCCCCTTTGGTTTGTCTAGAATGATGTGTGCATTATAGTGTGCATTTGGCTCTGTGTATTGTGCTAGTCAACTTGGGACATGAGGTGTGTAGCATAGTGCTTTTGTGTCCTCAGGGAACCGTATCCTAGCAGCAACTGAGCGGCTCCAGCTGTGGGCTCCTCCACTGACAGATGCCCTAATAGAGGAGGAGGATGGCCAGATGATGGAGGACAGGCCCTACCCCGTCCTCAACGACTGGAACTGTGTCTGGCAGTGCAAGTACGTCTTTTCTTTCCGTGCATACAGTAAAACTGTCCAGCATGTTCATTAGGTCACCAGTAGGAGTGAAGCAAATCCAAAAATGTTCTGACAGCTAGAGTAACTATAGTAACCAATTTTTCTTTATTCCCCTGCTCTGTTTATTGTAAATGTCAAGCCAGTAAAAGATTGCTTTAGCTAAGTTTGTCACATATGATTTCAAGTGGAAAAATACTATGAAATCATAACTTGGCTTGTTGTCAGCTGATGATTTTTTTGTTGTGCAGTAGAGCAGCTAATCCTGACCTGTGTAGACAAAATATTAACCTGACTTAAACACTGTGAAATTAGCAGTTTTACTAATAAAAACTTACAGCCTGTTACTGATTAGCCAGATGCACCTGGCCTCTCTTCAAAGGCTTGTATGGACTTTTGTAAACCTCTCTTTTGGGTCTTTGTGCTCTAAGCTGTGTAAATAGACACAGACACATAATACCATTTTGGTAATTGCCATATGATGACACATGGATAGCAACTAGTCTCTAAAATTGCTATCACAGAGCTACTATGTACATGCACATTGACAGCATACAGGAAAACCTTGAAGCTGGTTTTATCTGTTTAGCTTTTCCCACAGAGAAGTGAATATAGCTGATTTAGTTGTTTTCTCTGTTTCTCATAGGACTGCTGCGTCTGTTCATGTTGCTAAGTGGTCTCCTGATGGGGAGTATTTTGCAACAGTTGGGAAGGTATAAAAGTCATTTTAAGACATTGCAAAACAGCAACCTTTTTAGCAGTTTTTTTAGCAGTGTGGTCTGTGGAGATGTTTGTATAATGTTTGTTCACATATGTGCGTATGCAGGATGACTGTTTACTCAAGGTGTGGTATCCCACCACGGGATGGCGTTCTGCAGTGGTGGTCCAGGACCCGACTGATAAAAAACCCCTGGCCGTTCACTTCTCCTTTGTTTACCTGGCTCATCCTCGCT
Organism: Ambassis agassizii; assembly: GCA_036025115.1. Lineage (NCBI taxonomy): Eukaryota > Metazoa > Chordata > Actinopteri > Ambassidae > Ambassis > Ambassis agassizii. The sequence continues at coordinate 4,673 of JAVQJX010039613.1, forward strand.
CGGTCACAGGCATGTCCTGGAGGAAGACTAGCAAGTACATGCCGAAGTAAGAAAACATACATGGTCACATAATCAGTGGGGTCACTTATCAGTTTGCCAGGTGTGAGGATGTTTTTAATCCTCCATCTGACCAGCATCCCTGGTTATTGTGTGGCCATTTAGCGATTTAGGTTCCTGAACATATTAAGAACATTAAATGAGTTGTGGTACCAGACACTGAGAGGGAGTGCTTTGTTTGACTCAGTAATTTCATCCATAGCCATTGCTTATTCCTTGAGCAAAATCTTTTTTGTACATTTGCAAATTTTATTCCGAGCATGATACAACATCACAGATGACAACTTTGTGCATCTGCAGTGTATTGGACATTGGATTTGTAATTGATGTATTTATTTTTCTCTATTGTGTGAATTTGGTAGGTTTGTTCCCATGAATTACAGCTCCACTTAATTTATGATATTATTAATTTTACCCTGTCACAAGTGAGGTATGTTGAATGTTGAATTTCTGGCTTGAGTTGATAATGTTTTATTGGAATAGGAATTACTGATTGAGATTTCTGGATTTTTTTTATAGGGGTTCAGTGTGCAATGTGTTGCTGACATCCTGTGAGGACGGTGTGTGTAGAATATGGTCAGAGACGCTGTTACCAGAAGACAGTCTACTTGGGGGTCAGATCTCTGAGAACACACAGTCTTTCACCTCCAGCCTGCCAGGACTGGCAGGCAATAAGGACAAGATACAGCATGCTTTGGAGGTACACTCCAAAGATTTGAGTAAAATTAATAATTTACAGCATGTACTGTTTTTAGAGAATAATTTTGAACCTTTTCTCCATGCTTTATTTCTAGTCAATCCACCACCTAAAACATTTGCGTCGGGGCCGGCGACGATCCTCTGCTCTTGTGGCACACAGTGACCTGCTACCTTCTCAGCTTGGCACGCAGGACACACACACTCACCGCCACATCGCTCATCATGCCAACGCCCTGTGTCACTTCCATATCTCAGCCAGTATTAACCCTAACACAGGTAAGCTTTTTAGTTGGCTTAGATCATTGAGCAACCTATTTAATTAGCTACAACCTCATCTTATATCTCTCTTTCATCTTTTATCAGATATCCCATCAATGCTCGCTGATTCTGCAGTTTTTAATCCAGAGGATGGCACTGGTGGTGGAGGCTTTGTGGTTCACTGGCTCAACAATAAAGACCTCAGCTTCACTTCTTCGATGGACCTCTTTATGCTGCAGCTCCGCAAGTTCTCTGAACAGCAGCTGGATCAGACTACTGAGGACCCACTGGACCCTGAAGGATCACCTATGAAATTTGACTTTGGTAAGGCCCACAACTAGGCTTATGTACAATTTCAATAGGTTAAGTATTATAAAAACATATTAAAACACATTAAATACGTTAAACATGATCCGATTTTGTAGACCTAGACGAGATGTCTGACAAAGCCTCCTCAGAGCATGGAGAAGAGGGTGAAGCAGGAGAGCAAGGAAGCACAAAGGCATCCTCCCCAGGTTCCAGCTCTAGCATGCCATTGCCCTCCATGCTGCTGGAAAGGAAGATGGAGACTCTGATCACAGAGTGGAACAAGAGCCCAGACATGCTGTTCACCATCCATCCCTCTGATGGATCTTTCCTGGTTTGGCATGTGAAGTACTTGGATGAATTCAATCAGGGCATCTTCAGACAGGTTCAGGTGAGGAAAAAAATTGTTTTTCATGTCCTACTTTTACCCAATCTGTAACTTTTCTGCTTTATATTTAGTAGTGTACTCGGTCACTGACTCTGTGGCAGCTGTGGTTAAATTGCGTCTAAAATGTAGGATGACTCAACTCTCCCCCATCCTTGCATAACACTTATAATAATCGTTTCTTCCAAAGACAAGTCATAAAGTTCCTCTGTGCTTAATTATCTTATATGTCCTGTGATTGGCAGCATTTGTCATTTGACCATTGAAAGTCATGCTTACTGGCTAAAAATGAGAACATATTACATGAATATTGTTTACACGTGCTGTTTTCGAAGTGAAACTGGGGCGATTCATATTTTCAGTTCAGCAAAACTGTCTCTTATGACAAGATCAGGGTCTCAATTGCGTCAGTATCCCTTTCACATTCATGCTCTAATTTTCACTTTGATGTTTAGCAAGATGCTAACTGCTCATCCACGAAGAGCAATTGCTGTAACAGAGGCAGACTGGGATTAAAAAAGAAAACGCATGCCTTTTTTTTATAAAAGCCTTAAATAAAATACAAATATGAAGTCCAGACAAAGCAGTAGTATGTACAGTTTATGTAACATGCAGTAAACTGTGTATGTTTATGGTTCAATTTTTGAACATAGCAGCCACCCAGATACCCTTGTAAATGTTGTTGCCACGGATTAATTAAAGAGTTGATATCATATTAGAATTAATTGCTAATTAGATCTCTAAAGAGCTGAAAGCCTACAGAGGATTGGAGCTTATGTGGTTCATTTTTTTCCAACCCATCTCTCCTACCAGGTGTCCTTCTCCTCCCGTATCCCAGTAGCATTCCCTACAGGCGATGCCAACTCATTGAGCAAAAACATCCTGATGTATGCCTGCACTTTGGCCGAGGGTGAAAGCGTTGGGTCCACCGAGCAGGGGAGGATGGTCCAACATGTCTCCCACTCTGCTTCTGCCTCAGCCGGCCTGGGGTCACCACCTACTGTGGCCCCCACTCCCAATCCCCGTCCTGGCATTAGTCCTGCAGTCATGATGGTCTCCAAGCATGTGGATGGATCTCTTAACCAGGTTTGAATTTGATGCCCCAACCAAAACAATAACGTGTTGCAATAGTGTATTTGCATTTCCTCACAAACAGTTTTCATTCCCTCTGTCTGCAGTGGGCAGTGACGTTTGCTGAGCGTTCTGCTTTTTCAAACGTACTGACAGTATCTCACAAGTTCCGGTACTGTGGCCACCGTTTCCATCTCAATGACCAAGCCTGTCACACAGTCCTGCCGCTGCTGCTAACTTCGTCTCACCACAATGCCCTGCTCACTCCTCCCTCGGCCCCTGGCAGTCTGGAAGGAGAACAGCCTCCTACCCTTCCCCTGCCTAAGGGACTTCCGAGGTACACACCAAAGGGAAAGCAGATCAACATGAATGCACAATGTGGATATCAGGACATTTACATATCAGACTTGTTAGGAGAGTGTTGGGCTATTGATCTGTGTGTTTGGCATTGAGAAAAGTGCAACTATATGCAAGTGTGCTCAAATGCAGTGTGAGGAACAACTGTGTAACACTCAGACACACTTTGCAAAAATGCATTTAAATTTATTTTGTACAACAGGAAACAATGTACAAATGAAATTACAGAATTCAAGCTACAAGTGAGTGAATTATTGTTGTAGCTTCATGTCAGGCAGGAGACTGCTTTTCATTTGCTTGTGTGAATGTAGCTCTAAAGTAGATAAAAAGAAATGGAATAGACAAAGAGAATGGAGTTAAAATGTCATAGATTTTTTTTAATGTAGCACGACAGGCTTTCATAAATGATTAACTTCTTCTGCATTAAATATGACTTCTGATCACGTTACTTCTCCTTTAACAGAAAGCAGCTTCGTAATGCAGCTACAAGGACCTTTCATGACCCCAATGCCATTTACAGTGAGCTGATTTTGTGGAGAGTGGACCACATTGGACCCCTGTCCTGTACTGGAGGGGTCTCTGAACTGGCTCGTATCAACTCTCTGCACACCTCTGCTTTCAGCAATGTTGCTTGGCTACCGACTCTTGTACCCAGCTCTGTGCTCGGTAAACATGTTTTTTTAATATGGTTTAAAAACAGCTGTAACATGTACAGTAAGTACAGATGACTGAGCAGAAATGGCTTTGTTATGAGAAAATAATTAGTGAGAAAAGTCTCATGTTTACTTAATTATCTAAACTTTTGCATTATTGAGCATTATTTGATTCATTGTTTGTCAGGATAAAACAGTGACAAATGTACTCAGAAGAAAAGGGCATTCAGGCCACTGAATTGCATGCCTCCAGTGTTAACAGTGGCAAACATAAGCCAATTGTGCATGTCAGATTTGCTCTAAAAGTTAATTAATTTTTTCATGCCTCATTACCAAGACAAATGCATATGCTATGACTGTGCAAAGAAAAACAGTTTTTCAATTATGAGCTGGTTTGCATCTGCTTTTTAATTCTAGTTTGATAAATTGGTACTGTAGTTCCAATAGGCATTCCCCTTTTCAACTTTCAGAGTAACTTTGTTTTGTAACCCTCAGGAACTTACTGTAACAGTGCCAGTGCCTGCTTTGTGGCATCAGATGGTAAAAATCTGCGTCTCTATCAAGCTGTGGTGGATGCCAGGAAACTACTGGATGAGCTGTCAGATCCAGAAACGTCTGTGAGTGGACACTAAGTGCACATGAAAAACTGTGATTGCTCATTGGTCTGTGATCATTTCCTATTTAGAGTCTCTCTTCAGTGAACATGATGGGTCTGAATCTCAGCCAGTGGATCAAACTTTTTGTTACAAAATATGAAAAAAGTAGACTCACACACAGTTAACATTTCAGTAGTGTTCATCTGATGATCTATGTCTACTTCATTATTCACAGATATTACAGATATATTGGCCATATTATTTTTTCTCGTTACTTCACAACAGCTCCAGCTGACCTGTATTTTTCAGCACATTATTGGTCTTAAATGAGTGTGTCTGTGTTTAGAAACTGGTGGGCGAGGTGTTCAACATTGTCAGCCAGCAGTCCACTGCCAGGCCTGGATGTATCATAGAATTGGACGTCATTACAAACCAGGTTAGCAGCTGCTCTGTTTTTTCTCATGCAATAAAATCCTGAAATGTCCTGATTTATGTTGTGTCCATTTTTTTATCCAGTGTGGCACCAACACCCAGCTGCTGCATGTCTTCCAAGAGGATTTCATTTTAGGTTACAAGCCTCAGAAAGAAGCAGAAGCACACACACCAGCCTTTCCCTCTGGTGAAGGTATAATACAGGGTTAATTTGATTTCAGTTGTTTCTTACTTCAAGTCTCATTGTTAATAGGTGATAATGTTTTTTTCTGTTCCCAGATTACCAGCCTGCTCCATTTTCTGAGAAATTCTTCCTGGTGGTAATAGAGAAAGACCTCAACAGGAATTCTGTGCTGCAGATGTGGCACCTGCATCTCAAGTCTGTGCAGGCCTGTATTGGTATGTCAGTTTTTCTCGACATTTTATTTACTGTCAAATTATCTCTGCTGAGGTGTAGACCAACCATATATATCTCTGTCTTCAGATGAGACCAGCCCAGATTATAGCTTCCAGAGCCAGCTAATGGTTCCAAATCAACTTGTGAATGCTGACTCATCACCAGAGACCTCTCCTGTCAGACCCCTTCCGCGGTCAGCTTCTACAGCAAACTTGCAGTCAGCCAGCAAACTCATCCTCAGCTCCAAGCTGGTGTACAGCAAACGGCTTGACTTGCCCCATGGAGTGGAGGTCACCAGGGCTACTCCCTCTGCTGGTTGGTTTTAAATTGTAAAATATTGTTAATTAGATTTACCTTACATTTATTTGTAGAATATGCTAATAATTCTGCTTCCTCTCTTTACCAGGTCATCTAAGCTCCTCTTCTATCTATCCTGTGTGTCTGGCTCCCTACCTGATTGTTATGACCTGCTCTGACTCTCGTGTGCGGTTCTGGCACTGTGATGTGGATGGTGATGATGGTGATGATGCCCACAACAACCGGGTGTACCGCTGGGAGCCCTGGACCCTGATGAACGAGGAGGAGGACAACAACAGTGCTGTGTGTGTGTCTGGGCGCCCTGTAGCTGTGTCCTGCTCCTACATCGGCAGGCTGGCTGTGGCCTTTAAGCAGCCACGACAAGGACAGGTAGAGTATTAGAGGCTGCCTTTGTAAGCACTTCTCCTGTACGCTTTTAAATAGATTTGCAGTCCCAAATATATCGACATATAGATACATATTTTTGTAAAGCATAGGCATTTCAATCAGGAGAGACCAAGTGACGAGAAGTGATACATTTATTGATTATGATACAATCAGAATGTGCTTGGGGTATAGACCCCGATGTGCAGTCATCTGCCAGGAGGGAGGAGGCTACTCCTACGATAAGCAATTCCCCCCGGGGGTCTGGACCTGGTGGTGGAGAAGGGCTGCTGAGAAGAATGATGAAGTTG
>JAVQJX010039743.1:0-10431 GCA_036025115.1 Ambassis agassizii
CACACACACACACACACACACACACACACACACACACACACACACACACACACACACACACACACACACACACACACACACACACACACACACACACACACACACGCAAACAAACTGCCAGGTGCACCTTGAACAACTGTGCAGTAATACGGTTTGGTCAGGTTTCAGTTTACATGAGCGCACAGAACAGGCCTGTTGACATTGTGATCACTCCAGCTTCATACTTCAACACATAAAGGATTATGATGGGCACAACTCAGAAGAGGATTTGTTTCCTTTATCCCATGATTTATTTGTACTTTGTTAGAATTTCTGTGTTCTTAGCTGCACTGAAAGACTTAAGCAGCTTTCAGAGTAAGTGGCTGAGCTGGCTACTAATCTGGGGAACTCTTTTTTGACTTCAGTTGTAAAAGACTATTACAATTGGCACCCCGTTAGTTGGCAAGATCACTGCTTGTCTTGCTAGGTCTCATTAATAAAGAGATTTTTCCTGTCAGTCATTTCTCCATGTTTGGAGAGTATCACTACACTGCTGTGTTGGCAGTAGAAACTGTGCACCTTTGTCATTGTTTGGACAGGGCATCATGGTATCTGTGTAAACTCCAAAGTACATTCTCTGTTAACACCTGCAATATCTGTTTCAATTACTGGTTCAGATAAAAGGATGTGTCATTTCTCCAAAAACAACCCTTTTCCTCCTATGTTCTACTCTACTTTTATCTTTTCTTTGTATTTCTCCCTTGTGCCTTCAGTGGGACAAACTTAAATGCAAAGACAAGATGAGAAGCTCCCTTTGATTGGTTCTGTCTTTGGCCTGGGAGATTTTTGTGATTGTGTGATGTTTTTTTTTTTTTCAGTCAGCAGCATTGCAGAAGAAACTCCGCCATCTAGAGGTGCAGCTCAATAACGACAAGCAGGTCAAGGATGATTTAGAGCTGAAGTACAGGTACAGGACATACAAAAACATCATTTATCTTCTTCCACCATCAACTTTGAGCACAGCGGTTTAAACCATTAAAATTATTTTTCAATTTTATTTTTCTGTAGAACTGCCACCGGCCGTCTAGATAAACTCTCCAAAGAACTAGAGGAAGAGGTAACTATTTCACCTGTTGAAGATTATTTAAAAAAAAATTCCAGCTATGAGGGTCATTGCACTTTTCTCACTGCACTTATATTAATTCTATCTTCTTCACGTATTCAGTCGTCTTTTCTAAATTTGGTATTTGCATCAGAATAATGACTCCTTTTCTCCACACTTGAATATGTTCCAGTTGAATACCATTTGGTCATATCCAGTGGGCTTCAGCTGCAGCAATTGGTGAATTCTAACAACCACATGAAAGCATATATTGGGACTGGATTTGTGTTAAGTCCCAGTTGAATTTCTCCTAAAGCGAGTTATGGAATCAGAACACCATGAAACCAGCACTATAGGAAATTTTGAATAAAGTCTTATGTTATTAATTTCAGGTGAACAGCAGAAAGAACCTGGAGTCGACTCTGAGGCAGCTGGAGAGAGAGAAGGCCCTGCTGCAGCACAAGAGCCTGGAGAGTCAACGCAAGGCTGAGAGTGAGGCCGACAGGAAGCGCTGTCTGGAGAATGAAGGTGAATTTAACATAACACAACACTGTAGATTCTCCATGCATGACTAAATGTAACAATTTCTGTTGAGATATATATATATATATATAGTGTCTCATTTTAATACTTCAAGTTTGTGACATAGTAAATGGTTTCTGTGTTCGGCATTGTACAGTCAACAGCCTTCGAGACCAGCTGGATGACATGAAGAGAAGAAACCAAAGCTCACACATTTCCAATGAGAAGAACATTCACCTACAGAAACAGGTCAGTTACACTGTGTTAACTATAAATAACTATAAATTATTATTGTATTTATGATTTAAAAATAGTTGAGTCTAGCCATGAATAAATCTAAAACAACATTACACTGTGATGTAGTCTTTATGACATTAATTGTTGCCTTTGCAGCTGGATGAAGCAAATACGTTGTTGCGGGCTGAGTCTGAGGCGGCGACAAGGCTCCGTAAAACTCAGACAGAAAGCAGCAAGCAGCTGCAACAGCTGGAGGGCAATGTGCGCGAGCTGCAGGACAAATGCTGCCTGCTGGAGCGCAGCAAGCTGAGTCTGGAGAAGGAATGCATCAGTCTGCAGGCTGCACTGGAGACTGAGAGGAGGGAGCAGAGCCAGGGCTCAGAAACCATCAGTGACTTGATGGGTGAGTGACATACTAAATGTTGTGTGGGAAAATATTTTTACATGTCTGATTCATGTTCATTCATTTTCTATGATGTTACATTCCACCTGCAAAGGCTTAGCAACTATGCGGTTTCATGTCCTTTTACTTCTACCTGACTTGCAGCTTGTGGGAGTTTACAAAGGGCAAGAGCAATATGCCACCCAAATACTGAGGATGTCAAAGAGGCTTTGCAGGCCTTTGCAGATGTTTGCACTGGAGAATTATTTTAGCTGGAATCCATTCAGCAAACAGAACGGGAAAAAAAGGAAGAACTGAATGTATTTGAGGGCAAAGGGGCTTTACACAGCAAAAGTCTGTAGTCTTTATATTAACCAGAACAATTACATCTTAAGTTTACAGATATGTTTACAGGGGTTTATATCTCCTTCCTCCAATCCCATGTAAACTGTGGCCACCAAACATGCATTTTTACTGCATAGAACAATAAACTCACTGTGACTGCAGTGCTGCAAGTAAACTTCCAATCTGTTTAGTATTATATGTTGTTGTGAATATTTTCCTATTTGTGGGCTCTGACTTTGTCTTTCAGGGCGCATTTCTGGGCTGGAGGAGGAGGCACGTCAGCACAGACAGGCCCTGTCCAAAGCTGAGACAGAAAAGCGACAGCTTCAGGAGAAACTCACAGATCTAGAAAAGGTAAATTATTACACCAGGCCACTCCACTGCGCACTATTTAGCATGATGATGTTTTTCTGAAAGTGGGGCTATTCACATCCCCTGGTCTTGTTTTGTTTCTGTACAGGAGAAGAGCAACAAGGAGATTGATTTGACCTACAAGCTGAAGCTGCTGCAGCAGGAGCTGGAGCAGGAGGAGGCCACTCATAAGGCCACCAGGGCGCTGCTGGCTGACAAGAGCAAGATCAAAGTAACCATCGAGGGTGCCAAGTCAGAGTCCATGAAAGGTGAGGGCATGCACCCAGATGACTGTTCATTTCACAGTCTGTTTTTCATAGGGAAATGCCATTCATTCAGTATTTAAACTTTTATTACTGTACTCTACTAGGTGACATATATAATGTATTATTGAAATCCTTGTATGCAGAGATGGAGCAGAAACTGGCTGAAGAACGAGCAGCCAAACTGCGACTGGAAAACAGAATACTTGAGCTGGAGAAACACAGCAGCATGATGGACTGTGACTATAAGCAGGCCTTGCAGAAGCTAGATGAGCTGCGTAGACACAAAGACCGCCTCACTGAGGAGGTGAGTGTTTAATTTTAAATGCCACCTACAGGAAAAAAAAACAAGTATGTTGTGTATTGTTATGTGTCATTTATGAGCAGTAGAGAAAGATCATAGTCAATCCTTGTAATACAAACAAGCATAATGTTGAAAATGTCTTCTGTATTTCATCTGTTCTTGTAGGTGAAAAACCTGACGCTAAAGATCGAACAGGAGACCCAGAAACGTAACCTCATTCAGAATGACCTGAAAGCCCAGAACCAGCAGCTCAGTAGCCTGAGAACCTCAGAGAAACAGCTCAAACAAGAAGCCAATCACCTGCTGGATATTAAATGTAGCTTGGAAAAACAGAACCAAGAGCTACGCAAGTAAGTTTACACATTACACTCTTTTTTTTTTTTTTACCATCCATTATCAGGACTGTCTAATTTGATAGATGAGTGACTGATTTTTTGTTGTTGTTGCTGTCTGCAGAGAAAGACAGGACACAGACGGACAAATGAAGGAATTACAAGATCAGTTAGAGGCTGAACAGTATTTCTCTGTAAGTCTAGTCTGTATTCTGATACTAAATAAATCATTTTGTTTATCTTAGGTAATATGAAGTGAATAAATAAGGTTTGTAATGAATTTTGAATGATGCGTTTTCTCTTGGGTTGGGATTAGCAATTGAAATTGCTGGATTCATGAGTTGTATAAAGGCAAACAGTTGCAAAAGTATCAGCTGTGTGTATCTGACTAGTGTGACCTATTTTTCAGACACTCTATAAGACTCAGGTTCGTGAACTGAAGGAGGAATGTGAGGATAGAAACAAACTCTATAAAGACGTTCAGCAGTCTGTGCAGGAACTACAGGAGGAGAGGTAGATCTGCTGTTTAAAAAAAAAAATTCAGGCTCAGTTTAGTCAGCATTTTGATATGTGGGTGCATCTGTACTTCTTTCAGGGATTCCTTGGCAGCCCAGCTGGAGATCACGCTGACAAAGGCTGACTCTGAGCAGCTGGCACGCTCCATCGCTGAGGAGCAGTACTCAGACCTGGAGAAGGAGAAAATAATGAAGGAGCTGGAGCTGAAGGAGATGATGGCTCGCCATCGTCAAGAGCTTGCTGAGAAGGATATCACCATCAGCTCTGTGAGTTAAAGCAATGCTTATTCCCCGTATCTCAGTGACTGTGGAGTCCAGATGAGAAGGGCTTTGTAATTTTAGTTTAGAAGCTTTTTCTGATTGTGACTGTTGTATGGAACTGTTATAACACATTCAGTAAGTAACTACACAGTGTGTGTATTTACCCCCAATGGTACAAATGATAGTATTTTCTTTCCCATGTAGCTGGAGGAAGCCAATAGAACCCTGACAAGTGATGTTGCCAACCTGGCCAATGAGAAAGAGGAGCTGAACAACAAACTGAAGGAGGCAATAGAAGGTAATTTAAATGGGTAAAATTAAACTTCAAAAATATTGTTTGTGGGTTTGTAATTTATTTTCTCTTCTGCAGAATCAGATAAGTCAAAGGATTGGGAACAGCAAATCAGCCAGATGAAGCAGGCATTTGAAAAGCAGCTGCAGTCAGAGAGGACACTGAAAACTCAGGTCAATGTTGTTGTTTTTTTAAAAAACAAAAAAAAACAAAAACCTAATACTAACACCTGTCACATGTTAAAAAATGTTTTATTATCATTCTGATATATTCCTCTGTCCATCACCAGGCTGTCAACAAGTTGGCAGAGATCATGAACAGGAAGGAAGTACGTGGTGGAGGAAGTCGCCGTGGTAATGACACAGACATGCGAAGAAAGGAGAAGGAGAACAGGAAGCTGCAGCTGGAGCTGAGGTCGGAGAAGGAAAAGCTCAACAGTTCTATTATCAAATACCAGAGAGAGATCAATGAAATGCAAGCAGTAAGTTATGAGTCACCTCGGAAACAGAGAGAAAAAGCATTAAATTTAGACATCAGCAGTGCAGCGGTATTTCTGACATTCAGTTACTTCTTCTCCTCTTTGTAATGTGTAGCAATTGGCGGATGAGAGCCAGATGCGTATTGAGCTGCAGATGGCTCTGGACAGTAAGGACAGTGACATCGAGCAGCTGAGGAATCTCTTACAGTCACTCAGTGTTCAGTCAATAGACTCTGCCAGTGTTAGCAGTGGGCCTGAGTTTGATGCTGATGATGCATACACAGGTAACATTTCAATCATTGTAAATCAAATAGTATTTTTGTAAGGACTTCTAAAAGTGTATTTTTCCCACTCCCATTCAGAAATGAGGCTTGAGGGCTGGCTCTCCCTGCCCGTCAGGAACAACACCAAGAAGTTTGGATGGGAGAGAAAGGTACAAAGCAATAGACCTGCTTTGAGTGTGGCTCCTTGTCAGTGCGTTTCCTTACCATATCTGTTGTTTTGTTGTAGTATGTTGTGGTAAGCAGCAAGAAGATTCTCTTCTACAACAACGAGCAAGACAAAGAGCAGTCCATTCCCTACATGGTGCTTGATATAGAGTAAGTATGACACCTCTGCTGTTTGTATTGATCGAATTAATGGAATCAATTTCATCTGATAAGAAGACTTAACAACACTATTTCCATCACATAGCAAACTCTTCCATGTGAGGCCTGTCACTCAAACAGATGTGTACCGTGCTGACGCCAAAGAGATTCCCAGGATATTCCAGGTCTGCCCCCTGCTCTGCTTTAACCAATTCCTGAATTTTACACATTGTTCACTAACTCTGTCTGCTCTCCAGATTCTTTATGCCAATGAAGGTGAAAGCAAAAAAGAGCCAGAATTTCCTGTGGAGCCACTGCCCATTGGAGAGAAGTCCAGCTACATCTGCCACAAGGGCCATGAGTTTATCCCCACACTCTACCACTTCCCCACCAACTGTGAGGCATGCACTAAGCCACTGTGGAACATGTTCAAGCCACCACCTGCTCTGGAGTGCCGGCGCTGCCACATCAAGTGCCACAAAGACCACATGGACAAGAAGGAGGAGATCATTGCTCCCTGCAAAGGTATGATGCTCTACTACTACATGTTTTGTTTGTATGCCACAGAAGAGTATTGATACTTAACTTCACCGGCGATGTCCGTTCTCTTTCACCCCTAGTTAACTACGACGTGTCTACAGCCAAGAACCTGCTGCTGCTGGCCGTGTCACAGGAGGAACAGCAAAAGTGGGTGAGCCGGCTGGTCAAGAAGATTCCTAAGAAGCCTCCACCACCAGAGCACTTTGCACGCTCCTCGCCACGCGCCTCCATGAAAGTTCAGCCCAGCCAGTCCATGAGGAGGCCCAGTCGACAGCTCCCCACCAGCAAGAGCAGGTAGCAAAACTAATGATTTTCCTGACTGACCATGTTTGCAGCAGAGCTGTAAATAAGAATGAATATCCACTGATTTGCTGTAGCTTCATGTTTTTAAGGTGTCCTCTTTTGATGACCTGCTGTACTTTTCCATGCTGTGTGTCTCAGGGTGTTTACATGATGACACAGTGTCCACAGTTCTACGCATGGCTTTATTTGTGATTACCAAGTTGTTTTTTTCAGTAATTGTTAAGTGGCCATCAAAACTAATCTCCCCTTTCAGATTGGACGACTTCAGTCTTCAGGACTGGCACTGGGCGTTGGATGATATCGATGATGATTGTTCCTCTATACATTTCTGATGACCACATATGGTAACACTGTGTGCAGTGTGTGCTGTGCAGTGCCTACCATTAAAAAAAAAACAATTATAACATAGGTAGAACTATATAAATCTGAACCTGGGAAACCCTTCTTGCCATTTCCACTGATTGATGTTAAGTGATCTCTGATCCTGTTAACTGTCTTTAAAAATCATACCTCATCATGACTCTGCATCTTCTGAGCCACAGGTCAAATGGCTTCAAAATGAAGCATGAAGAGTCCAGTAGTCAGTGGTACAACTGAAGACTCTTCCCCCATCCTTCCTTTGCTCAGATGTTTACCTAAACACCTCAATACCTGAATGTATGTAAATGTGTTTGTATACTATCGGGATGTCACTATGAGGTGCAGACAGACTACATGCAGGTGGTAAAAAGCCATTGTATGATGCCACGTGTGCACATGGGAGTTGTCACTGGCACTGGGTGTTTGAAATGGAACATGGGTCATATAGAACCAGTTTGCTTACTTTTTGTTCTACAAGAATTTTACTCATGGTATATTAGGTTGATTTAATTTGTGTGTAAGAACCTGAAATAAGGATGGTGTCACTATACTATCTATGGTGTAAATGGACCAGAACAAAATATTCAGAGCTTACAAATATTAACCTTTTATTTGTCTCTCTTCCTCCAGTTAACCTTGCTTGGTGCATCTTCGAGGTGGTGGGGTGTGTTTCCTGCAGAATCAAGGACTATATACAAGGCTCGGTTTGCAGATTAGCACAATAACCTCCACATCACATCTCCGCAACTCTGTCCTGCTTCTGCCTGTGAGAGTTACAAAGTCAGTTTTCCATTTTGTTCAACTTCTCCCCCAGCCATTTATGACCATCAGGCTCTCCTCGGCACCTGTGATCCTTTCATCAAGCCGAATGGCCCGTATACATACAAGCTGAAGGCTAACAGCCAGAGCATTTACACGTCCCTGTGGCACTGGAGTAGCTCTTTCAGCTTCCACAGTACAGAGAAGAGCTCTTATAGGCCTAATCAAGGCTGGCAAGAAGAGGGGATACACTTACCTCAACAATTCTCACCAGGACACACTGTCTGATTGAAGGAACCAAAAGGAAAACTTGTCACCTTTGGGGATTCTTGTGGCCAAAAAAATACATTGTGTTTAATAATTGTGAATGATATGAAGGGTTTAATGGGGAACACTACATTCAGATGGCAAACTCTGTATTTTGTTGAGTGAAAACATCTGAGATTGTTAAACTCCAAACTAGTGTCTGTACTTTTCCAACTTTTTATCATGATTGTAGCTTCTTGCTTTCCACATTAATGCTATCAGGTGCGTGTCTGCAAGGGTCACAGAAACTTGAATAAGGTACTTGAGCAAAAGAGCTGTCACTTGGAGAGTCATCGAGGAGAGGAAGGCGATGCACCTTGGATCTTGGAGGAAATCATTCCTTGAATGCCTCTTATTCATATTTCTGACTGGGACACGCTCTGAATTACTGTCTGTCATTGTAATACTACCGTTGAAGTGAACGGCATTAGATGAAGGGCCAGACACGAGATCCTCCTCACAATCCCATAATCTTACAAACCTGCACTGTCAATTTTAAGGGTTAATGTTTACTGAATTGAAGGGGTGCACCGTTGATGCTTTTCTGATCCGAGCTCAGCTCCTTTTTGTTTCTTTGAATGTACATCTGGGCTTCGCCAGAGACGACACACAGGCATTGTATTATGTGTATCCAAATATACTTGACTGAAGCCCTCTTTCAGCACCAACTACTCTGAGTGAAGTTGCATGCGTTTGCTTTGTCAGGCCCTGCACTTAAGTGCTGTCACCCACAGGCGTCCCCGCCCTCTAACAGATGGTCATGTTTAGCCAGTAGTGACAATGAAAATGAGGGGAGTTTGACCAATAAGAAGCAGAAACATAGAAGGTATGCAATCATATCATGATCCCACGAGTTCAAATACTGAGCAGCACTATTCCATTGAACATTTTCCTCAAAAGTGTTTGTCCTGATATTTTTGTATTAAAGGTAACCAAACTCTGAGTTTGGACACGTTGTTGTGTGTATGTGGCTTATATAGCAGAGAAAACTATGTGAGTGTGTGTATACTGAGTGCTCTCCTTTAACCAAGAAGCATGTTTTATACATAAAATATACACAGTATATATTTTACATGCCATACAGTGCACATATTATTTATACAGCCTTGTCCACTTTGTATTTAAGGGCTCTACATCCAGATTGCATGTTTGCTACCAAACAGCGCTATAATAATAACCACTTCAACAATAAAGACATGGATGTGCCTTTTGGTTTCAGACTATTTCTCTTTCAGATTCATTTTTTTATGCATAATAATGACAGATGAAGAAGGTAGAATATTTGGTTTATTAAAACAGTTCTGGTAACAACTTTACATATAAAAGCTAATTAAAATACAGTATTACTTTTCCTGAGTGATACCTCAGATATACTTGTACTGTCCATTCTGTTAACCATATACAGTATGTAAAAAAAAAATGGTCTTTCTTTCTACAGTATGAATTTTACACTGGAATGTAATAAAAAGAAAGGTTTGGGTTTAAAACTGAGGTATACCTGTTAACCATCAGTTATTTGCTGGTTGCAGTAAACTCATCCAAACTTTAGTCTTCTTTCTTGGAGCTGCTTCTGTGTTTCTGGTAGTAGAGTACAGTGAGCAGCACCCACAGGTTCAGCAGGGTCATGACCATGAACCGCACTAGAACTGTGACAAAATGAGAAATATTATTAGATAGCTAGATAAATGAACTGCAGTTACATGGCACTTTTCTACATTAACTAGTCAAAGCATGTGGAGAGGCCAGTGATAAGAGTTGCAAACCCTGTGATTACTGGAGAACCCACTGTAGCAGCAGATTCATAGCAGCTGTGATAGAAACAATGACGGCCAAATAGTGAGACCATTAAGCACAACACGGTAAACCAGTAAAAAAAAAAGTCCCATCTACTGTAAAACTGGCAGCAGTTGTGAAGCAGACAAATCTTTTCCCTCTGAAGTGTTCATTAAATATTTGTATCAAATTCAGACTGATTTACCTTGCATGTCTCCACTTGTCGCTGTGGTGGTGTAAATTCGTGCTGAAAACGGGGAGGAAGCAGAGTTAATGACATCCTCATTATCCAACAGAGCATTCTGATTATTTAATTAATGTAGTGTTGAAATGCTAATTTACTCAATTAGGGAGCCTAGTAAATAGAATCACACATATTAATGAATTAAAACATTAGAGTAGCTGTACTTTAGGGAGTAGAATGAATTAAAACTGATTAA
>JAVQJX010039780.1:0-10712 GCA_036025115.1 Ambassis agassizii
CACTGTGCACTGCTTGTATAGATGCTGTGTTTTCTTGCAATAAACTTTTAAAATGTAAGTAATACAGTGTCGGCAGAGACTTCTTCATCATTCATCACATCAAGAGAAGAGAAACTACACCACACAAGGTTTAACTACAGATTAAAACAGATTCTTTTGATGTCTGAAGCTCTTACTGGCAAGCGTCTGGGCTTCCTGTCCATTATGTGGGCGGTTTTAAACTATATACATCAGGTGCACTGGCTCCTAAGCAAAGGTCCAACACCTCAATCAGCCCAGGCACAGTCTGAATGGTGTGTTTACAATGGACACATGCATACATTTCATCTCTGGGAGCCAGGAATTTATTGTGGCTCAAGAAAGTGAACACCTGGGGTATTCAGCTCCAAATGACCTCAAGCTGTCCTAGGCAGGCATCACTACAATAACCAGAAGAAAAGTGAAAGTAACAATGGCTGCCAAAGAGGCAAAGAAAGCCAGCCAGGAGCAAAAGGAATGAATGGGCAGAATAATATACGGGCTCACAGCCTGAGGGACAGAAGAAGGAAGATACAAAGTAGAGGGAGGCAAAGGCTGATTCTAGAAGTTAGCTTGGTTTTAATTGTGAAGAGGCTGTAGGCAATAAGTGTAACATTTAACAACCTGATTTTAAACTTGTTGAGTTGATTTCCATGAGTGGTGGACGCTCTGTGTGAGTGTGGTGTAAAGATGACTATAGAAATGATGAACAGTAGCACATTTAATTTTCAGTATAGTGATACGATGTTCCTGGGCTTCTAGAGTGAAGACTCGTGACACGTAAGAGTCCTAAAACTCGGTAACACTTCTGTTCCATTGGTTTTAACATGAGAGAAGGTCTGTAGTTAAGCTCAGAAGACTTAATATACAACACAAAGATCACTGTGCTATTGTTTGTTATAGTGTGACATTAGCTTTTTACCTATGGGACTCTCATAAGATTTTTTACTGTATTTACTATAATAATCCAATTGAAATTGATTGGAAAAATGACTTCCAGGTTAGCTTACAAATGTACTCAATCCTCGCTGCACTCCATATGTGTGAGTTCTGTTGAGGAGCACCTAGCTGCTAGTTCCTGCTTCTGGCTCTGGGGCCATGCAGTGTTTTCAGTCACTGGTTTCAGGTCACTGATTGTAGGTCAAACTCTGCACAAGAGAAAGCAGTACACGACTTGATTTGGCCCCTCTGAACATGGAACATCCCACATGTCACCAAGGTCTGACCCCCAATGACGTTTTGGAAGTTTTTTTTCCATCTGTATTTCAACCATCACTAACAGTGCAAAGTGACTGGCACTCAGTCAAGAGTTAGAATTGATCTGTCTTTTGCACATCTGAGGGTCAGTGTGTCTGTAGACGTGTGACACATTTTATGCTGCAGAGACTTTATGTGAAGGTCAAGTGCTGCCCTTCATTATAGAAAGAAAACAGACAGACTTTGAATGTTGTGATGCTTCATGCATTTGATGTCCAGTCCTGTCTGATTCTGTAAAAACAAAACTGTACATGATAGACAAGCAGCAGGTTGAATTAATGTAAAATGAATGTATTATAAGTGAAAGGAAAAATTACAAGAGTTTGGGAAAGTTTCTAACACAGAACATAGTCTCAGAGAAACAGATCTACATTGTGGTGTCTGCAGCTGTCTTCCTCAGCAGGGGAATGCAATAAAGACCATAGTCCCTCCACCAAATGGCAAAACCAAGACAGTCCATCAGATGGCTGCAGACAGATTTATGTCCACACCGTTTAGAGCTTATTTGCTAAAGTCGACTGGATCCCAGCCGAGACGAGGACCTTGAAAGGCTAAGTTTGTGACTAGAAAAACCTTAACAAAAAAAATTCTGGGAGGGGGACGAACAAGTGGAAAATCATGTGGATGGCCTCCAACTGAGATGACAGAAACACTCACACTTCTGCAAGACATGCTTTCTAAATAGGGAATCACCCCAGGCTGAGCAGGCTGTGTGCCAAAGAAAACATTCTGCTGTTTTACTATGGATATATGTGTATTTCTATCAGAAATGTGAAAAGAATTTTTCTTTAGCTGAGAAGTTTGGCTCGTGGTTTCAGATAATATTGGGGTGCTAATGCCTTTCCCTCTCAAGAAATAAGAGCATGAGTGTGTGAAAGAGAAGGTGATGAGCACTCCAGCCTGATGTTACACAGGTTACTCCCTGCCATGAAATACCAAACAAGTATCACCCAGGTAGGAGTAGAATGGTGGAGTCCAAGTTGAGCTGAGTACAGTCTTAAATGAGTGAGTTACAGTCACACATTTAGTCCATTTTGTAAAATAACTACTCTCTGTCACACTGTCTTTTGTTGTATAACCTGCTTTGTCTTGAGCTCACAGACAAATGTCCAACATGTCAAATTCACTGGTATAATTCAGTTTTCATCTCTCAATGCTAGCAAGTCATTGTGGTTCAGATGTGAAACCACCACCATGTTTAACAGGTGGGATAGGTCTATATACTTGAAGGCAGTGTCATTTTTTCTGTGGAGTGCATGGCAGAGCATCTTAGCATCTCTGCGTGATTTCCTTATACAGAAAAATGTGTAATGTCAGATTTTTTGGTTCCAGTTCAGCTGTGTGAACTTACTGTAAATGCACACACATATTGTATGTGCAAAAACACACACATGCCATTCATTTTTACCAGCCTTGTATTATACAAATCTCATTTCCTGATTTCATATGCTCCTGAGGGGAAACACATAATCTCATATCCCCAGCTCAATCATAATAGTTCTTTCAGTATGTAGAAATGGAGTATTATGGACAACACAAACTTCTCCAGGCAGACCTGCGACTGGAGAGCGGCTTGCATAAATATTCCGACACAGACCTCTGTGAGGGAGATAAAGAGAGGGGAGATATAGAAATTGGGAGCCATTCTTCTTTCAGCATGCCGCACAGCATGTTAAGTGACCCGGGAGGTGGAATGCTTGGTGTATGTTACATCCTTCACTGCCCTTAGTCTCTTCAACTTCTTCTTATTGATAATTCATGCAAATGGCTGTAGTTTAGGGAGATCTGCTTTAAACACTGTCAGGAGGGTATGCATTATGAATCATCTGGCTCCTCAATGCCTAGTTACATAGCAGAGACACTGACAAAACAAAGTATTCTGTCCTCAAGGTAAGACAGGAGTTTTTGTCTTGAATGTGGACTCTCTCTTGGTTAATAAATGTGGCTCCATTCTAGCTGGAAAACTATAAAAAAAAATGAATTTGTTCACATTGCTGGTGGACACAGTGATGCAGTAAAGGTGACAATTTGAGCAACCTAGGCTACTTTCACATTTTAAGCTACATTGTCCAAATACAGGCAAAGAAATGGATCTGAACTGAAACCCCCCAGTCCCCTGTGTGCATCTTTTCATCCAGCTACACTGCAGCCACCATTCTAGATCCATTTTAAATATTTTCCAATTCCCTTTGTAAGAATGAGACTGATGTGAAAGGGCACATTTTGTTGGCTTTCTGGCTTCTGAAGTCTAGTGGCTGCAGGAGGTGGACCAAGAACATGATGTTTGGGGGTCATGATGATTTTTAATGCACTATATAGCCATGTAGTCTATCCAGAAATGTAAACTCAACATTATCAGCATTTTGAACATGTCAGAACAAATATTTGATTAGGTCCATTAATATTTGAAGTTCATTTTTATAATAATGCCTGTTTGTATTATTGTAATCAATATTACTCCTGACTTAAAAGGAAGGTTTATTTGAAATGTGCAGGCAAAACACTAGGTCTGTCTGAATGTTTTATGAGTTTATGATAGATAGAAGACAGAGAAGAAAGAAGCAAACAAAAAAGCCGACTAATGGGAAAAGAACTCTTCCCCTTTGGCTCAATACTGTGAGTGTGATCTTGTACAGTGTCTAGAGTGTGGTGCTCTTTGAAAGTAAAATTCAAAACTACAAAGCATACATAGTGGCTGGAGTTCCATCCCAGAACCACATCTTTATGATGAGCCAACCGCTGAGCCACCCTCATAGTACAGTCCATAGATATAAAAAAAAATAATAATCAAAAAACAAGTGCGAAATCCATTTGATCTAAGTGAATTACCTCTCTGTCTGCGCCTAATAATAACCTCCGCCTGTTCACTCTCATTTGCTCCCATTGTGCCGCAGAGCCAATGCCCACCAGCTCCAATCCAATTAGCAACAGTAGCATCTCTCCCTCACTTCCATTTATTATGCTATCTCAACTTTTTCTGTGGGATTAGAGAGGCAAGTAGAGTCTGTAAAAAGGGAGACCAGGCTGTGAGGTGGAAGCGGAGGCTGCACTACCACTCAAGTCCTTCAAATAAAACAGCAGCATATGATGTTATGCCATGACCTATTCCTGTGTTATGAAGGTAGACTCATGGGTAGGGACTGTAAAAAGAAGGAATGACTGTGGTGACTGCTTTTCATTCTCCACTTTTACTGGTTGCATTTAAGGACTGAACTGTTGGAAAAGATCATGGCTGAAAGAAAGCTTGTGCAGAATAACAGGAAGCTGAAGTAGCCACTTTAAGTCCATCTACCCTGACCCAGTTCGATCTAATGTCTCTGTAACAATATTGCGCAAATCACTTAAATTAAAAAGATTTAATCATGCTCTGAATTCTAGTGTCATCCCTTTAATACCTGACCTAGAAGTCATCATAGGAAGCTGCTTAAAAAGAGCTGATGCTGCCAGTAGTTCCTTGTAGTATGCTCATCGGTCCCAGAATGCTGTTTTTCAGAGACACAGTTACAGCTTGAATCCTGACAAGATGGATTTTTGTAGGCTCTTGTGATTGCACAAATCTCACAAGAATGTACCCCCTTTCATATCAAGACACTTTATGCTGCACAAAAAAAGCAAAAGTTAGAAATGAATTAATAATTAGTCAGCTTTCCTGCTCTGAAGTCAGGTGGTGCAGCCATATGTTTAAATATCCAACTGCGCTAACATGAAACGAACATGAACGATGTTTCATTTCAGATAATACAGATTCATGAGCTGAATCCACAGAGTGCAGTGTGCCCTCTATTGCTTTTGTCTGTCTTGATGTAAGTGAACCCGTTTTTTCTTAGATCACCAAAGTCTCCAAACTTTGCCTTTGCTATGAACACAAACCTCCTGAGTGATGCCTTGAAGAGGAAACACAGCCGCACAGACTTTATCTGCTACATAATACATCATAGACGCATTACTGGCCTCTCCCTGTGTGCAATTCCAACATTGGGCCATGTAGTGTATCTGTATTGAGATGTGTTTAACAGATGATGTTATGTTCTGTAAATAGAAGCTGTCAAAGTACAGGAAGTTATCAGCTGATTATCTGAGATGAAGCTCGACAGTTATATCAATAGAAAAACTTTCATTATAAGAGATGAAAAAATAAAAAAGACTGAGGAAACAGTTGTTGACACTTGTTGTTGACTGTTTTCATCAAAGTCTGTTTTAATAAAAGTGAAACATATTCATAAACAGAAAATGATGTAATGTTGGACAACGTTGTCTTTGTCTTTATGCTGCCCTCAGGCCGTAAATAGATGAAGGCATAGCAGACTTATGGATGTTTCTGTGTAGTGTAACTCTTACAGAATGGTCTGCCTGCCTGAGCCACATGATCTCAGGTTTTTGTGGGGAGCAGGGCTCTCTTTATCTGTGGTGGCTCAGTGAAGGTGGAAACTGCAAGAAAATTAAGGTATGTGTGCTCTAACTAAGCCTAAGTGCATGAGGGAGTTAAGACAATGCTGAAAAACTCAGTGGTGGCTGATATGTGTGCATGTGTGCTAGTTTTTTGTTGCATCAGCCCTGTGTATGACTGTACATAAAGCTGCCTTTTCTTTTCACATTCATTCCCTTTTTTGTGTTTCTACAATGATTTAATCAACATTTGACTAAACACAAACATGTATATTTATAGAGTTATGAAAGCAGCCTCGGTATCTCAGGGGTAAAGAAACAAGAGAAACCTTTCAGACAAATCTTTACTCTAAAAAGTAAAATACCTGATGTTTTATTGTTGAGGAACAAGAACTGTATTGTACTACTTTGTAGTGTTAAATGCAACAAAAATCTCTAGAACAGCCTGTATTGTTATCTAAGAATATATCGTGTAGGACTTCTTCATTAAAGGAATGATAGCATGGACAGGATGACCTCACCTGCTTTGACCTCATCTAGCTCCTGAAATTAGTGGAGTATTTAAATGATTAATTTAAATAATTAAAATGTCTCTTTGGTGTGGGGTTGTAACCTTGGGGTTGCCTGAGGATAGGAGAAGAAGTAATTTAGCTTGGTAAGGCCTTAAATTGGGAATTCCAACAACAGAATGTTGTGTATGTGTGTGCTTAATCATCTTTTTATCAGCATAATGTCTTGGATAAATATCAACCAACATATACACCAATGTATCCCGATATCTGCAGAACAATACACCAAATCCAGATGTGTGTGCATCCTCCACTGTATCCTTAAACTGTCTGTAAATCATCAGGCCAAATAAACACAGTGTTGGTGCAGACAGAAAGTCATTGCTGTTCTGCTCTCTGTGGGTTTATCTCAGCTGTAACATATCTGCTCTGACACAGTGACCTATTCGAAAATCAAATCGGCTTTACCCACAGGCCTGTATAACACCAGAAGAAATCCCATTCTTTTTGTGTGTTTTTGAACACAAAGCAACATTTCATGGCTCATTTCATCAATTCTTTATCCTCATCTATCTTAGGCCCTTACATGCTCTGATGAAAATGGTGTGAGGAGACTTTACTGGAGAGGCAGCGAGGCCCCTCAGCACCTTGAGCGGCAGGGAGTTGAACTCAGTGCTGAGAGCTGGAATTTGACGGTACATGCAGCAATCATACAGGCCTACTGGTTTGTACAGAAGCCTGTGCTGTCTAGTGTGTGTGTGTGTTTGTGTGTGGGTGGGGTGGGGGGGGATGGCTTTGTTGCTTGTATGATTTCTTATAAGAGAGGAGATAAGCTGCCCCACACACATATTTCTCTGTCAGTAACTTCTATTACAACATAGCTCTATAACGGTATTGAAAGCACTGACACTGTTGTTAGGACGATTGTTAAGCTGAAGGCTCATTTCTAGCCCTGTGTTTATGTGAAGGATGATGGGAATAGAGATGCACTTGTACCACAGTAGTGAAGCACGCTGTAGATCATATATATTTTACCTCATAATTCTATTGAGCTCAGTTTGAAGTTTTTTTGTTTTTTGTTGTTTTTTACAGAGGGTGAAGTGCAGTTTTTTCCACATAAAACTCAAAAGCTTTTCTGAGTTTTTTCCTCCTAGATTTGTGGTTATTTGGGACAAATGGCTGTCATTACATTATTTCTGTGGAGCCAGCTTTAGCTTTCACCATCGTGACAGCACCAGACTCTTTGACCGGAGTGGTGTTAAATTATTTGACATTTATCAGCTTTTTTTCCTGTTCTTTTTGTTGTTTTTGTTTTTTGACTTGATTAAATTTGTTATAATTTTCAGCCAATCCTTTTACCCTGTCTAGCAAACACTGCAGCCTAAAGGTCTGTAGATATTTTTAGCCTACCTTGTCAGTATTATAAAAAAAATTTTCATGAGGCCTATTGAAACAAGCTTGATCTTTGTGAATAAATGATTAAATATGGAATAAAAACAGAAAGAGAGAAAGAACAAAGTCTCAAAGGACAAGTTTCAAGTTCACCTGTCAGTGGAAGAAGACGCCGTGTGCTCTGTCTGTCAGGCAGAGATGTAACACGCTGTCAGGTGGCTGAGCTCAGGACACCCTACAGGCTTGAACACATTTAAAGCCTTTCCTGGTTTCTGTTAAGCTGAAGCGAGTTTGTAGTGTGTTTCAATGAAATAAACATGCAGACAAAAGACGTGTTTATGTGCATCCATAATGACTCCAAACCATTAAAAGAGGACCCGCGGGCTCCTTCAAGGCACTGCATGGATTTTTACTTATTTCTTTGCTGCTTTTCACAATAATGTAAACATCTATATGTGAATGTGATGCATTGATTCTTTTAAGGTCAGGTTACCGACCTTGGTGATACAGGTTTTAATCTACCGTATTCTTCCTTTGTCCTGCTGACATTGGGGTTTGTTTTGGTTAAAGAGGCCTTAGCATCAACTTAATGCTAATGAGACACAGCTAGCTAAATGCCCGACCTCCCACAAATACAAGTCAACTCTACCACAATGCATTGCATGGCTGCTCAGGTAAATAATGATTAGGAAGGTATAAATAACCTCCAACCTCCCGTTCAGTGGTGGGTTTGTCTATCTTTATACACAGTCTTTGGTCTCCTGTTACTTCGCCCTGTTTGTCTGAGCTTACTTTCCAAGCTAAAAGCCACAAGTCAGGCACTCATTGGTGACATTGTAAAGGCATAATTCCATGAGTTGGTCTTCTTTTCCTATATCCCATTTGGCCTTAGCCTTTGCCATATTTGTGAGCTGTGCTCCAAGCTTGTTATTGCATGTTTTAGATGGATAGAAAATACAATTACACTCTAGTATCTATAAAACAACTGCTCCCTTTCCTCTCCTCCAGAAAATAACTGAACTAGCTGACAACATAATCCAATCCAGTGCAGCTAACTCATAGCTTCAGAGAGAGTTGAACGCAGACCTCTCTGGCACCCCATCAAAAACTGAACTTAACAGGCTTTACAAAGACAGAATTTGCAGAAGAGTTATTAGATTGTATTGTTTATGGGATTATATTGTACATTTTATGGTTCCATTGTGCTCAGCTCTGACAGGGTTGCTGTAACTTTACATTTCCACCCGCTTTCTTTCTTAGATGATTCATTTGCCCTGTAGCTCTGTTTGTTCAATTAAGAATCTAACAGTCAAATTTGTGTAAAAAAAATTACTAAGCAGTGTTTTGAGTTTATGTAGGAAAACTGGACATAGGTAATTGTGCAGTGATTGCATTTGACTTTTATAATTGCACAGCAGTGATAGTGTGCGCAGCGCTTTGTTTTGAGAATATTGATTTTTGTGCCTTATGTGCTGAGCACAAACAGAATAAATTGGTTTGTCTGTTTTTCTGCTCCCTTGTCAGAGAATAAAGGCTATTCAGTGCTTTCATTAAGCAGGCTTTTTTCATGCTTCAATCTCAGCCGCTCGGCACCAAGGTTAGCATTCAGCTAACACAACAGTTACAATGCAAGATTAGCACTCACAAGAGCGTCAGTAAATACAAGTCAGTGTGAATTACATACAGAGCTTCATCAAAGTCTGAATGGATTTAGCCATAATTAGGTTTTACTGTGTTTCATGAAGTTTGAGTCAAACCGTTTGATTTACTGCTATGAGCAGCAGTGACAAGTTAAAGAATTAAATTCATTCTCTCTGCCTTGAGTTCGTGTTGTAGTTTCACCCATAAATTTACACATAAGCTAAAGGTGCTGAGAATTCTGGGCTCTTGATTGGCTGGACGTTCTGTATGTCAGCTGTAGATGTGACAACCTTAGTACAAAAGAACAAACTACTTTTGTCGACAGTTAATTTGTCCTTTTTTCTCACACTCCCTTAGCATTAATCTTTGTGTTTTTTTTTTCTTGTCTTTGCATCAGTCATGCTGCCAGAAAGATGACTAATACAATGACCTGTTGTTAAGTAATAACCAGTATATGCCTATACCACTGGACAGGCATCAGCTGTTTCCAGGATTAACTCTTGTCTCTCTTATCTTAAACACTCTTCAAACCCCAGAGATGACTAAAATAGCTGCAACGTGACTGACACCGTGGCTGGTGGTAAGTGGAGTTCAGTAACTCAATACAACTCTCTTTACTATTCTATTAGTGTTTCGTAATAACAGTTTGCCCTCCTCTAACCTCATCTGGACCACGGTTGTCAAATGTTGTGACATTTCCTTACAATATGTTCCCATTATCAATGATCTCTTACAAGAAATCTCGAGAAATGTCCCATTTTCTGGTCTTTGCTGGCAGCTTTTAAACTTCCCAAGTGTTTTAGGAGCAAAGAGTTGTTTTTTTTTTTTTGTAGTGAATACATTTGAGATGCTGCATGCACTCGTTCTTCCTGACTGAAGGCTTGCTGACAGCACTTTAACTATTAATAGTGCAGATAACTCCTGCGGAAAGACAGGACACATAAATGCAAGTTCCTTCTTCGTGTGAGTATCTGTTTAGTATTCACACTGGACAATAGATCCACTAACATTTGGGTTTTGTTTTCACAGGTAAAATGGTGAATATTTTATTAACGTTTGTTTCACAGAACCATACAAGCACAGAAGTCTGCAGCCAGTCTATGTCGCTGACATGCTAAGCTAGTGGTTATCTTGGCAGGTAGCAACAGTCAACTTATTTCCTCTTGACTTGGTGAAAATTACATTCATCATGTTTGGCCAGCAGCTTTCAAATGAAAGCAGTGTTTAAGTCATACACAAGTGTTTCTGATGATGGAGGGGAAGGTGCATTGTGTTGCCAGCTTCATGGAAGGTCATGAAGCATGTACTGGTGCTGAAAGTCACTTTGAACAAATCTTTTAGTAGACATTGTGTACATAGTTAGCACTGTTTAACTATGTGTCTCAAGGAAAATCAAGTGACAAATTTTGTTAACTATGGATATTTTGATGCTCCAGCCATCTGTCCAGAATTTCTGTCAGAAACTTGTAGAAAATAGAATAATAGACCAAATCTAAGCTGAAATATATT
>JAVQJX010039851.1:0-11777 GCA_036025115.1 Ambassis agassizii
ATAAGTTGTTCTTCTATGTTTAAACTGAGCTGCAGAATGCAAAAGAAGGAGGAATTTACTGCTTAACCTGACAATTATTGTAGTCAATAATGAATGGACAGCCTCTAATCAATGCAAAACTGAGTGACCCAGAAGGAAAATTATGTAGTTAAGGTGTTGCAGCAGTGTCATGGTGTCCCTCTTGACAAACCAGATACCTTCTCACCAACTGAAGAACAGCTCTCTGATAGTTAATGAGTGCAACTCTTCTTCAAAATAGTTAAGAGGCCTGCTGATTAGTTTAGCACCAATTTACCTGGTTTCTAATTTGATGAAGAGTGCTGCACTTCAGAGAGGCTAAACAATGGTGCAGCATTCATAGTCACACATTCAAGTACAGGTGGATGAATAGAAAGACAGATGGATGATTGAACACACACGGTGCCAGGCTGAGGGTGTGAGGGCTTGTTTGAACACTGATTAAATGTGGCAGTGTGTCAATTGTAGTAGTGTGTGTATATATATACAGCCTGTGGAGACAAAAAGGATCTCTGTTTGCACACTTTGTTAGCAGGTAAGTGCACACAATTTAGCCTTTACAGGAAACAAATGCTTAGAGAAAAAATGTAGATTTAGATGAAAATTGTTTGGAAGTGACTCATCAAAAAATTCTTTAGAACATTACAAACCTTTCATGATTAATTTGACACACTGGAAACAGAGTTCTCCTTGAAAAGAATATCATGTTCACAGTCTATCCTCACAAAGCCTGTCTTCACACATGTAGAAAGCACTTGACAGCTGCAGTAAACACATCTTTGCCCTCTGAATCCTACACACCTCAACGGCTCAGCCCTCAAACTTCTGAAACAATTCAACAGTCCCGAAGTGGCGGAGGCACTGAGCGAAATAAGCAAGATGTAATATGGAGTGGTCCATCTTCTTACATGGGTTTTATATATTTCCATTGTTAATTCATTACCCAATCACACTTGGAGAACAATTGAAATCAATAGAAGCATGTTATTCATAAAAGTGCACTTTGTGAATCAATTTAGCCCCTATTATATCCTAGATGAATCCCCTTTAGACAGAATGGTTCATTAATTCATTCGAGGGCACTTTTTTCTCTCTTTCAGTCTCTCCACACTCACTTGTAGTTTTTTTCCCTCTCACTTCAAAAAGACTTAAAGCTACACACAGGAACAGAAAAGTCTGCATTTACTTATGATTAATTTTATTCTGTTTAGAAGGTGGGTGGGTGAGTTCTATTCAAACAACAAAACAAGAGACAGTATCAAAGGGAGAATAACAATCCCAGGCCTGTGGTGCTACAACACTCGCACACTGCCTTAAAACTCTTTAATTACTATTGTGTCAGTATTCAGCGTCCTTCCTGATGTTCAAAATTTATGAGTTTAAATGAGGTATGGAAGGGATTTGATTGACATATAAAGTGAGTAAGAGCTCATTAGGAATCTGCAACGGTGTCATGTTAATGAGTGAGACAGGTTTGTGTGGCAGGAAAGGTGCACGACCCTGAATTTCCTGTTCCTCAATGATGTTGTCTGTATCGACTAAGCCATTAGAGCCAGACAATGATCAACAAGACAGACAGCTGCTACACTGAGAGGCCATACTCTCAGAGAACTGGTTCCTCAAATGAAACTACAGTACAGTACATATATTTTGCCATTTAATTCCTTATTAATTCTGGATTTTCACACCAGTATAACACAAACCATTAGCTAGTGTCATGAGAGGCTGGTGTCAGCTAAACCCCTGAAGCTGATAAAGGTACAACACAGATTCACTGACTGACTGACAGTTGGACTACCTGGGTCCCCTACTTTGATTTATTGACTGTTAAGAGATCATTTGAGGCACAATGATCACTATGTGTGTCACACAACAGCCTCAGGGCCACTTCAGTTGCTTTGACAAAATGGAGCACAAGAAAAAATGTTATTGATTGCAATTGGATGGCAGGTTGAGTGACAGGTGTTGGGAAAGCCCGATCGCTCTTGTACTGTAAAGTGAAAAGACATTAACCCAATGCACCACCTAGCCCATAAAAAGGCCTCCGCCTCGAAGGTTAAGAAGGGTTGTTGATGGTACATTACCCCTGATGGCTCACCTTGTCGTGGTGGTCTAAGTAAGAGGGGATGCTGTGCTAGTGCTGATTTAGAGGATGTGGGGGGCAACATGTTCAGGATTTCTCCTCTGCTGTCGTCATATTCAGGTATAATGCATGGAGGCCTTGCATCATAAACTATACACATACAGGGATAAGCATAAACACAGATAAAAGCATGACCATGACCTTGAAGAAAAAATGGGTCCAGGCTGAGCTACAACGTGGTAGCAATGTTGTTCCTGTCACAACGGGCTAATACAATAAGACTGCTTATAGGCCGGCAAGGCCACACGAGTGTGCACAATAACAAAACATGTCAGCTGCACACAGGTCTATGTGACAAGATGTAAAAACTGAATTCATATCAGTATATCATGTTGGGAGAAGAGACGGGTTTATCACATTAAATGCGATAACATATAAACCTGCAATAAACCATACAAACAAGCAAGAAAAACAGTTTAGAATGACATATGACTGCTCTGTCTTTTGATTTGAGATAGGACATCCAGCCAGGCTTCAAAAATGATCAATACAATCTTAAAATCAATCGTATAAGTGAGGCAGCTTGCTAATAAAGATATGTCTAAAATAGCTGTTCCTGATCTGCTGCCAGTTGAGACATTCTGAAAAAGTATTTTGTAATTATCAGAAACTCCCTTACATTTTCAACTTTTGTGTTGCCATAGCAGCAGTTTTTTTTTTCTGTGTGACCACAATGCTGGCTGAACAAAACAGGGAAAGTAGACCTGTATTTGAGCCAAGGGGATGTGCATTACCAGCTGCAGCACCATTTCTGGAGAAGGTCAAGACCTAATTGGAGAACTTCTGTACGACAACAACAAAGTGTCACCTCCTGTTTTTGTTTTCTGTTTTTTTTTTTATTTCATTCAAACTGAGATAAATCAAAGAAAGAACACATACCACAGGAAGATAAAGGGCTCTAGATTCAAGCCAAAGCTACACCGACTATAGAGTTCAACGCTTGGACACACCAACCCCCCACTAAAATCTAAATAAATCCTAATCTGCTTAAATAGGAATATCAGAAAATAGGTGTCCGCTTCTATATCCCAAGCCAGACCGCACTGACAGGAAGTGAGGGAGACTAGAGAAACGGGATGGAGGGATGAGTCTCTTGGATGTGGTTACTTAGCAGATAAATTATGCATTAAAACTGCACAGGTGGTGTGGGACAGGGTTTTTTAGGTGAAGGGAGGGGAGCCGAGCAGCTGGGGAATTCATAACAGAAACGGAAGAGCAAGTGAAGGAGAGAGAGAGAGGGAGAAGGAGAAAGAAAGAGATACTCCCTAGCTTCATATCACAGCCAACAGATGTTCTCCCATCAAAGAGGCAGCAGGCAGGCGGCGAGGCTACTCAACCCCGGCTTACACGGCTAATATGACCCCCACTTATGCTGCAACACACATGCACATGGACACACACACACACACAGCAGTCAAGGGCTTGGAAACGTCCTAAGGCTATCATGGTGGCAACTTGTTACGCTTTTTAAATTGACACAAATTGATCCACTTAGACATGTGTGTTGGGGTGGGTGGTGGGGAGTAGGTCTGTCGCCTCACTGACAAAGTACTATTAGCAACAACTTACACCTGACAGAGATTGGTGGTATGAGTGTGTGAACCGAAGGGGGGCATGGCGTTACCATAGAAACTGAGCATGTTGGTGCATATGTAATCAGGGCAATCCGTGCGTGTGCACACAAAAACCCACACCTGTGCTGCTATGCTCATGGGTGCCTCCCATCTCAGCTGGTACCAGACAGCCGAGGAAACGACACAGGCATTGCTCACAGACGACACACATCGTCCCTGGAGGTAGTCACTCCAGCATATGGAGCCTTATGTCAAGTGGGCTGTTTTTAAAAACCGCAGCAGTGACTGTGTCTATCGGCGGCCATTAAAAGATGATCAAGCCAAACAAGATCAGAACAAACAAAAGCAACACTGGGGAATAAGCATGCAATTAACGTCAGCCAGCTTTGAGTGCGAGGGCACATGGTACACACTCAATCATCAAAGGTCTGGACAAAGAGAGAGAGAGAAGAGACTCAAAATAATTACACTTACAAGAAAGAAAAACATTTTGTCAGCTGGTTGTTACAAAAAATAAGGTGAAGTGTGTTATTGTAGGGTTTGCTTGATTGATCTCTGTTTACTAATAGTGGGACAATAAAAGAATCTCAATAATGATCATAAAAAAACAAACATAAGACAGCAGTGAGTGACTCAGCCCTCATCTGGTCACATATATAAGGTTAAAGGGGTTAAAGAGACAAACATGAAGAGATCATTTACAGCCTGGTAAGATAATATAAGATAAGAAGAAATCTTGTCCCTCTCTAAATTCATAAATTCAACCAGCTGCCATTACAGCATGCAAATTAAAGTGTTCTGAAATTAACGATGAATGCACAGCAGCATTTAGCACACACCCCTCGTCCTTTTCTCTCTGTTGTTTCTTTCAGCCTTCCCCTGTAAGATACATTTATCGGCTCAGCTGGATTATTGTCCATGAGAGCACGCTCTCTGCCTGATCTCTGGAAACTGTAGAAGAGCTTAAAGGAACAAGAGGAGGAAGACAATGAGAGAAGAAAAGAGTAAGTATAAAGTAGAGTGATTAAGAAAAAGGACTACCTCAATGTTACAATGTATAAGTATGCAATTAAAAGGCAATTAATCAACTTTTTAATTAACAGGCCAGTCTGTCCTGGCTTGCCAACATGTTGCCATGACAACTGGATCCCTACACAGTGCCATCGTCGTTCCTCCTCTGTTCTTCTCTGTAGAGGAGGCCCGACTGTTGCTGGTGGGGGATTAGGAGAAATGGGAGAGATGCAGGATCGCAGACACAGACTGACAGAGAGGTTAATGTGGATCTGGCAGCGCCGAAGAACAGCAATGAAAGTGAAAACAGGAGGGAGAAGGAGAAAGGAAGAGAAATGAAAAGAAGAGGGACAGTCAGCAGCACACAAGGCCTCTTAAAAGCTATCAATCGGGGAGAATTAAATCAGAAAAAATAGATTTAATATCCCCAGGCATTTTTTCAAGAAATTTTTTCTTCTTAGTTTTTTAGGAAACATCCAAATGCATAACAAAACCATTAACAAAACAGTAAAAATGAATAAATTAATAACTTTCAACACAACATGAACTTTTCAAATAACATCGCTTCCCAAAAAGGGGTAGTAAAAGTCCAAATTCAAGAGGTTTTTAGTCAAAACAAAAAATAACAGCCTTGAGAAACAGCCAGCCACAATCATGTCCCAAAAATACTGAAACAATGCAAAACCCTTCGGAGACCACTACTTACACACTGAAGAAAAGGCTGATGTAAGCAGGGAGGGCAAGTAATAAGCACATGATATGTGGTACATATGGGGAAAAGACAGAGCAAATAAAGAAAAAGAGAGAAGGGGTATGAAAAGAGACTGGTACAACAGCGAGAATCGGAAGTGCGGGGATGACGAGAGCCTGTTTATGTAACTGTCTCTCCCTAAGGCAAGAGAGAGAGGAAGAGACAGCTACTCTGTAAAATGCACAAAAACACACTCCTGAAACTAGCAGAGTGGTCCCTTTCTCTAGATTTAGAGAATTTTCTGCAGGCTAGTGAGGCAGAGACTGAACACAGTAGAAATGGACTGACCTAAATTACAAGGGAACACCTTAAGAATTTATTAAAAATTCACTCAAACATAGAAAAAAAGTGCCATGTGGTAGAAAAGAGGCAACAGAGTTATTTCAGGTAGCCTCCGCGCCCTCTTAATAAACCCTATCACTTCCTCTTAGCTTGACTGATGAGGTGGAATAGGCCAGCTACGCCCCTAAGGGACAGTCAAAGACAAACACAATGAAGGGAATACAGATGTAAACACAATAACACAATCTTACCTCTACATTTGTTTACATATGAATGAGTGAATAATACACAGAATTACAACAATAATCTGGGAGCTAAACACACTGATCATAACATGATACTCTGTTAAAAGCCTTTCCTTTCCAACATCCCACACTGCCTCCATCTATCTACTCCTCTTACTGCATGTCACCACACTGCCAGGCTGACAGCCCATTAAAAAGAACCCATCCATTTTCTATGAAAGGCCAGCATTTTTTAAACAAACATGCGGAATGCCTTACCACAAACAAGCAATGGCATGTTATAACTCAACTATGACCACAACAACATGTACTTTGTTGGGACAGTAGCAAGGATAATTATCCTGAGTCAACTACAGGGTCTCAAACTTAAAACACACATCAAACAGGTGCCTTTAGAAAAAAGAGGACAGTAAAAAAAATGCATCAATGAATCAATGCACTTTGCATTCTCCTTGCAGTGAGAAAGCATTAGAGAGCATGTGAGGTTAGGGCAGAATAATAAATAGGATGCCTAATTCAGGGCTTAGATTGGGAAAGTGTAAAAGGGAGACGGGGAATAAGGGAGTCAGAAAGACAAAGGGCTTGAATTAAAGATGAGATGGGGATGATGGGGTGTATGTAGCAAATGAAAGAGAGAAAGAGACAGTGAGAGAAATGCTAAAGAATGAGAGGCAGAGGAGGAAATGGTCACGAAGTGTGTGTAACAAACAAAAAAAAAAAAAGCAAATTCATTTAGCAATAGATTTGGCTGTTCAACCATGAGCAGCCTGCCAATGTGTAGAAGACTGCGTCTGTGTGCAGGTGAAGAGAACTGATGACCCCATCCATACCTACAGTAAGCTTCTTCTTTCCATTTCTGGAGGTATTTCTAGCAACATGAGGCTACAATGCTCCCGTTATATATGGCATGAGGTAAAATTTTGAATAATAACACGGATTTATGAAAGGTCAAAAGGCAACTACAGCATGTCACAACCGTTTTTACGTGACAACAATGGGCAATGTCAACAAGGTCTCATCTTAATGCCTTGCAACTAATAAAACCGGAACTCATTAAGCAGAACAGGGTTTGAAGATCCCAACCAGCACAGAGTACATTTAAATGGTGCCCTGAAGAAACAAATATTTAGCATTTCATTAGACGGCAGAGAAAAGCGAGGGAGAGGCGGGGGGAAGGGGTGTTTCACTGCTGACCCATATTAAATGGAGTTAAGTGTGGCTCCAAGCAGGGGCCCTAAAAAATGTCAAAGTGTGTGTAAATGACTACAGCTTGTGTGCTCTTATTTTTAGTTCAATGGTGAATATCCCAGCCTGTCCAAATAAGGACAAGTGGAGCGGGCACCTGAGGCAAAGAAAAACGTGCAGATCTGAGTGATAAGTCATATGTCAGGGAGAAAATGTCATCATGCATGTACACATGTCAGCAGAAGGCACTGCAAGGTCACAGGATCAAATCCCTTGTAGACTAAATTACTTTGGAAAACACCTAGAGAATCTAGATATCAAGGTAACAACTTTTGCCTCAACTGGCTAATCAAAGCTCTAAGGTCAAATGTGTCTGTAATGCCTGTATTCCATGCACTAGTGGCAGCAGGAAGCAGTCAGCCACAACCAGTCCTCAGCAAACCAAGTGGAAAAGTGTCTCCTTACAGTGTCCCAGGAGGGACTAACCAGGAAAAAAAAGGACAGCAAATAATCCACTAGCCCAACTGCAGTCAGTGCATGTCCTTCACACTTACTTTAATCAGCAGAGATGGAAGATAAATTGGGGCAGAGGAGAGAGATAAAAAAAAAAAAGAGGGAAGCCCCAAGATATATGAAGCAGAGGAGGGTGGTGGGGGCTGCAGTAAGGCAGACTGGCAGACCTGAGGGTTTCTGTTTTTCTGTTGTGGGTGACGGAGCCGAGCATGTGTTATTCAGCCATAATGCAACATACTACGTCATATTGCATTATGCTCTCTGCCAGCGTCTCACCTCCTCTCTCTCTTTTAGGCACCCCCACCCTCCCCCTTGTCTCATGGCCTTGGGGCTTAATCCCAAGACCAGAGTGAAGGATTGAGTGGGTGCGGTGGGGTAAGGAGAAACTGCATGAATTATTTCTGCACTGATGAACCAGAGGCAGCCGCAAACCTGCCCCTGAGGACCTCTGCTAAGAGGCCACAAGAATCCTGTGCATGACTGGACCAAGGACATACTGACAAACGCACACATACTATATATCTATAAACAAACGCATAGGATCATAATGACCATGCACAAAAATGCATATTAAAGGGGATACACCAACACGTGGACAGCAAGTGCACGAGGAGTGAATACGTTACAAAAAGGCCTACTTCCTGTTTATATGCTTCATCAAGTAGAATATTTCATTGGAGCGTGTACGTGTTCCTCAGGACTCGCCTCATGTCCTTGTGGCTGGATGCATTTTTCAGATGACATTTTCAAAGTCACCGTGTAATTCTGCAAATCATGTAAATGTATAATTCAGCAAGCAGAAGGTGAGATTGCTGAGATGTCACTGGATGTGTGCGTATAGCTTGGGAAAAAAAAACCCTCAACTTTGCAGGTGACCGCTGTGTGTTTGTGTGTGTGTGTGTGTGTGTGTGAATGGGTGCACAACCTGCGTGCTGAGATGAAGAATGAAGCAGATAAAGAGAGAAAGAATGTTCATATGTGATTTCAGGAGACGGCGAGTAGAGCTGACAGACTGCTGATTTTGCAGGTTGGAATTGGGGAAAAGGAAGATGAAGACAGAGAGAGAGAGAGAGAGAACTGGGAGTTGGGGTGTAAATAACACACACATCACTGGGTCCACTGATCTCTTTTTCTGTCTTTCTGTCTCTGCCTCGGGCACTGAGGGTCCAGCTTGCTGACTAAAGTAAGAGGGGGGTGTCCCCTGAGAGTGTGTATGTGCATGTGTACATCTGTGTGTGCACAGTCTGTCTGCAAGGACTCAAAGTGTGTTTGAGTAAGCAGGAAAGAGACAGTGAGAGTATGGTGTGTGTGTGTGTGTGTATGTGTGTGTATGTGTGTGCACGTGTGGCGCCCTCCCTCCATCTGCAACCAAGTGTGTGTGTGGATGTGTACACAGCACACTGAGGATCATATTATGTAATCTTTTAGCCATATGAAAAAGCCTCTGTCAGCGCTTTGCTTTTGTGTGGTAGGTGGTTCATTTTGTGCACACAGCACTGAGAAGAAAGATGAAGGCGGGAGTAAACGCATACACACAGGCGCACAAACATCATGGCATAGTAAACAAACAGAAAAGGAAATGGTATGCAGTCTCATACAAATGCATACATGAATGCAAAGACAGACGCACGCACAGACTGAAGCCGGGGAATTAGCAGCACATATAATAGAGTGTGCAGTCCTCTCCATCTTTTCCAGAGATGTGAGGTCTTGCATGGGTCACCTCTCCCATTGTGGCCACCCTGCAGGCAATAATGTCCCCTTGCTGTGATCCTGCTGTCCTTTCACACTTGCCAACAAACCCTGCAACCTCCATCTAGCTTGTGTATTGACACACTGGCAATAAGGCCAAACGTCCTCTCGCTGGATGTGTTGATAATTTCCGGTGTAAGTTTGGAGCCACTGATCTGAGAGGTGACAGGCTATCATAAAACTTTTTTTGTCACATTGCTCTATGCACCAGCATTTAGAGTCCCCTTTTTAGGGTGTGTTAGCTGTCTCTGAATGAAAATACACAATCAGGTTCTCACAGCAGAGAACAAAAGGTGATTTGGCCACAGTAGGCAGAGCACTGCTGCACCATGACTCACCAAACTGTATCAACCTGCTCATTGCTACTCTCAGCTACATCAGCCAAAGACATAATGTGGCCAAGGCCTTGGAGTTTGTGCAGGGCAATGTAATACTGTGGATAATAAATTCGAAACACAAAGCAGGACTGGCATTAATAGATTGCCCATGGGTGAGATGATGCACTGTGACTTTTGGCACCGTTTAAGCCACTCGTCTCCGAAAGGGCAAAAAAATGCAAATTACCAGTGACATAATGATTCTCCTCGCCCTCCATCTTTAAGATGACTGAGCAAAAACCCTGACCCCATTTCACTCCTTCATTATTTCTCTGGTATTTGAACATGCACATTGGTATTTATTTATTTGAGACTATCAAAAACAAATTGCGGAGGAACAACATGCACACGGACTGAAATATCACCGATCAATGACCAGTCTATACTAGGCAGAAAGTGAACAGTTAATTATTAAACCCTTGCAGGAAGAAGCATAAGGAATTGAGCGACTTTGATGAAAGGCTGGGTGTTCTTGAACAAAGCTTGTACTTCCATGACGGCCTATTTCACTCTTCCTTTCCATCTCTTCTTTTGATCTGCCGATCTTTGTCATTTACCACAGAGCATATTCTGCAGAGAAGATGATAACAATCAGCATCCCCCTCCCTTTGTACGAGGGTTGCAGTTCCAGTAGTAGGAACAAAAGCCCAAACGTGCAGGCCTACTCGTTCCTGCAATGGAAAAACGCATGACTGGTCTGGATCAGTGGACTATGGTGACTGCCCCCCCCCCATTTAACAGGGAAAGGATATGGCTGCAGGATGCACTATGGGAAGAAGGCAAATTGCTGCAGGCACAATGATGCTCTGGGCAATGCTGTTGGGAACCATTGGGTTCTGGTAGTCATGCGGATGTTACTTTGACACATACCACCCACTTAAACAGTGCTGCAGACCACCATTAGGCAGATGGTTTTACTGCTGTGGCTGATCAGTGTAAGCTGCAACAGACAAATGTTACAGTAGCTCTACTGGTATTATATGCAGACAATGTATTATTCAATCCTGTCATTTTCAGGTACACAACAAGTCTGAGTAACTGCTGGCTGTTGTTAGATTAGGTACCTTGAATCAGCAGTTTTAAATACAATACCTGCATTATGCATGGTCTGCACACACACAATAAGCTTCTCCAAAAAACTTCCAGGAAGCTCAACTCCAAGACAGAGACAGAAAGATGGAGAACAAACTCCTCATTGAATTTAGGGGGGTGTTTGCAGGAGTTGGCACTACACGATCACACAAAGTGCCTTTCTCCCCCCCCCCCCCCTCCCACCCTTTTTTTTTAAACACAAGTTCACCCACTTTAAATATCACAATGGATTCCTCTGACATTGTTCCAAAAAGCAATTGCCGAGATGCAAACAAGCTGCACCCACTCATGACCCTGAGAATATAACCAAGCTGCAAAAGATATATTATGCCACACAATGTAAAGCTGTTTCCTTATTTTCCATTACCACAAGACAACAAAATCTGCTGGTCCTTTTCATTTGCACCCAGGCATCACATTCCTCTCGAATGGCCCGGACAGGTGTCGAACCTGGTCATTAAGGGAGTATCACCTCACCATGTCGTGGCCATTGTTCCGGTCTCAACACCATGAAGCCCCCATTTGTTAAATCACAAGGCAACGATGACAACCATGATGAGAGGGATCACTGGAATGGTAATACAGGTGCACAATCATCCTGTTTGCCCCCAAACGCCATTACATCTCAGTTCTTTACAAGGCCATAATGCAATTTGTGAACAAAATGTAATAATAGCAATTATTTCATGGCATAGCAAAATCTCTCTCTGTGAAGTGAGGTCAGCCAGGGACTAACAGTGAAATGGCTGACGTTAAGAGGAGATAATTTGCAAAAGGGATTTGGCTAAAAGAGACCTGAATTTAAGAAACAATTGGTCAAAGCAGCCACAGAAT
>JAVQJX010039892.1:0-10672 GCA_036025115.1 Ambassis agassizii
TGTGTATTTTTTTGCGGCTTCAGGACAGCCCCCCCCCCCCCCCCCCCCCGCTGTCTTTGTTGTTTTTGCAGGAGCTGGCCATCAGCTCCCCAGAGCCCATGGACATGGGGGGCGTAGAAGAGGCAGATGATGGCGGCCTGGGCCAACGCTCCGACAGCGAGGGCAGTGACTACACTCCAGGACGCAAGAAGAAGAAGAAGGCGAGCAGCGGGAAAGAGAAGAAGAGGAGCAGCGCCGGCGTGGAAAGGAGCGCCTCCAAGAAGAAAGAACCGGAGCCGGAGGAAGACGACGACGACGACGATGACGATTTGTCGGTAAGGAGGAAAGCTACACAGGAAAGACAGGTGGCGTGTTTGAGTTTCTGTTGTCAGGAACTTTGATGCTTTTTGCTTCAGTTTTTTTTGCACAAAAATCAAAGTTCTTCAAAAGGGGCGACATATTGCAGGAGGAATCTGACTATAAGCTGCACAGCAAGTTCTCTAGCTGCCCTTTTTTTGTTGTTGCTTGGCTTCGTGATGAGCGCCTCTTG
Source organism: Ambassis agassizii (assembly GCA_036025115.1). Classification (NCBI taxonomy): domain Eukaryota; kingdom Metazoa; phylum Chordata; class Actinopteri; family Ambassidae; genus Ambassis; species Ambassis agassizii. Next base: position 530 of record JAVQJX010039892.1, read on the forward strand.
ACTGTGTACCTGAAATGGAGTCAGATGTGATGTGACAGACGGAGATGTGATATGAGACACGGTTAAACAAAGAACACTGTGTCTGGTCGTCTCGGAGCCCAAGCGGCCAATAGGGGGCCTTGTAGTTAATGACACTTATGCAAGTGGGGGGTGGCGTGGGGTGTGTGAGACTGGGATGGGTGTGTAAAGCATATATATGCTGTTACCATGGCAACCCCGCCAGGCGCAGAGGTGCCTCTGTGCAGCGCGCTTGACCCTTTTTTTTTTCTTTTACCCCCCCTACCTCTTTTTTTGTGTTAGATAAACACATTTTGATTATTTGGCAGAGCCGCCCTCAGACCCGCCTGTAGGACCTGGTCTGTAAGGTGACATGAAGGGAACCGGATCTGATAGAAGTGAGGTGCACGGTGCCTCTACCTGCTGATTATAAACCCCTTTTTTTTGGCCTTTAAACACAAATCTGAGGCCAGTAAAGGCAAGAAAAAGTTTCCATTGGTTCTTGACAGCATCATGTTACATTTACAACAGGATTCTGATTTGAAACAAAAATCCACTCAAACTGTGCAACAAGGAGGCCAAGATCCACTTCTATGTGACACAAATTCAGTGATTATTTGGAAGGTGCAGGTGAAAAACCGGTTTGACTCATGAACAAGGAGCCCACAATGGAAAAAGCTGCAAAACCGCTGAGAGAAAAGGACAGAATTAATGTTCAGGATGATGTTTGGATTTTCACCCCAAGATGCAACTGGATTTAGTCAGAAATCAGGTCACTTTTTGGTGTGTTTTTGAGTGATCACACAAAACAGCAGAAACCAGCAGCTGTTCCTGACAAACGATTTTTCATTTGATGGATTAAGAAAACGACTGAAATGCCACTGAATTAGTGACGATATCACCAAGCAATTATCTCGAAAAACACAAGGGGTCGATGTTAATTATTAAGGCATTTGCCTGCTTGCAGGATGCTAATTTTAGAGCCTCTCCGCTGTCCACTCAAACCTCTCAGCCATGCAGATGTGTTTTGACGGAGTGGTTGGTTGAGATGAAAATGTAGTTGTTGTCATAATAATTTTAGGTAAAAATAAAACCACAACAAGAGCTTTTTCTCACTGATGAGCCGGCAGCGAACAAAAGTCTTTTTGTAAGAGGCGGCTTTTGTGACGCACCGAGAGAGACGACACAAAAACAAAATCTGTGAAAACCTTTGTATGTCAGAGTCACGGCAGGTGCCACATGTTGGTCACTCCGTCCGTGTGTGATCAGCTTCTTACGTAAAAAAATAATAAGTGTTGTGAATAATAACAGGTCATGTTTAGCATTTAGAATAAAGGCAGCTTGGTGCTCATCTAATCAATAGATCTGATTGGTGCTGATGACATGTTGGAGCTGGTTGATGTGACTTTGATTGTTGACATTTTTTAATTGTTGGTTTGTGTGATTATTTTCCTGCAGGAACCGAAGTCGTCCTCTCAGCTGCTGGACGACTGGGGCATGGAGGACATCGACCACGTCTTCAGTGAAGAAGACTACCGATCTCTGACCAACTATAAGGCGTTCAGCCAGTTTGTCAGGTAAACGGAGACTCTGTTAAGTCTGTGGTTAGCTTCTGTTAGCGGCTAGCTTCCTCTTCAGCCTCTTATAAATGCGTCCTGCGATTGCTTAATGTTTTCTCTTGGGTTGAAACTCCTTGAATTTGTCATCTCTTGTGCAGAAATGCTCACAGAATGTGTTAAATCTTTGTTTTCCTGCAGGCCCCTCATCGCAGCCAAGAACCCCAAGATCGCCGTGTCTAAGATGATGATGGTTCTTGGCGCCAAATGGCGTGAGTTCAGCACAAACAACCCGCTCAGGGGAGCCGCCGCCGCCAACGCTGCTCTGGCAACCGCCAACGTACCAGCAGCTGTTGACACCATGGTAGCCGAGGTCGCTCCGGCTGCTGGGGTTGCAGCAGCTGCAGTGGAGCTTCCACAGGCCCCCCCGCCTCCACTACGCAAGGCCAAGACCAAGGAAGGCAAAGGTACGACGGGCACGAATACATAAGTCTGTTTATTCCAGACACAGGAGGGAAGAAATCCACAATTCTGTGATGTGTGTGTGTGATTGTCAGGTCCCAACGCCCGCAAGAAGTCAAAACCGGCAGCGAAGCCGCAAGACAAGAAGAATAACGCCAAGACGAAGAAAGTGGCTCCTCTCAAGATTAAACTGGGAGGCTTCAACAGCAAGAGGAAGCGCTCATCGGTGCGTTTACAGTCTTCAGTGCACGTACATGCACAGGAAGGTGTGTTTAACGCAATGTTTTCCCCCATGTGAGCAGAGCGAGGAGGACGAACCAGACGTGGACAGCGACTTCGAGGACGGCAGCATGAACAGCGTGTCCATCTCAGAGGGGTCGAACAGCCGCAGCAGCCGCAGCAAGAAGAAGCCGTCCAAGAGCAAACCAAAGAAGAAGAAAGGTAGGTGTTCTTTTTAACGCTTTTGCCAGAAGTTTAAATTTTTTTGTCACAAAGAACTCAAAGATGGGTGCTCGTTTCTGCAGAACGTAGGATTCTTCTGTTGCGTTCAATGGCCGGCGGGATGTTTCAGTTCCCTGATGTTTTTTGTAGTTCTGAAGGGTTAGGTGCTCAGCATGATGTGTGCAAGACAACATGAGGAGGTGTATGCACGGACTCACACATACATGCGTTAGTCACAGTGGCTGAGTCAGCGGAGATGGATGGATATATTTAGAAGGACAACGTCTTCGTTTGGGTTGTTGCCTGCTGACGCATCCGTAAGATTGAAGCGTCGATCGGACGCAGAGCGGCAACCGAAAAAAAGGTCAAAATCCTTCGCAAGCAAGGCAGGCGGCTCCGGTGTGGAAACACTTAAAACAACTTTGTTCAGATTTGTTTGTGAAGTGTCACAGAGTGTGTGTGGTTTCCAGATCAGCCTGTAAAAAAAAAAAACATATTTCACAGATTGACTACATCTCTGCTTGAGGGAAAAGTGTGACTCACTGAGTGGGTTTTCCTCTTGACAAACATGCAGCACAGCGTCATGAACACTTCCTGTTGATGTTCTCAGGAGTTTTTATTTGTCCCCCTTTTTGTCAGAAGCTGAGGATGGCGATGGCTATGAGACTGACCATCAGGACTACTGCGAGGTTTGCCAGCAAGGCGGCGAGATCATCCTGTGCGACACCTGTCCCCGAGCGTACCACATGGTGTGTCTGGACCCCGACATGGAGAAGGCGCCCGAGGGCACCTGGAGCTGCCCCCACTGTGTAAGACACCTTAACGGAAATATTCTTAGTCGCTGTAGAGGACTACAGTACCTGAACAAAGTCACTTTAATCCCAGGAGAAGGAGGGCATCCAGTGGGAAGCCAGGGAGGAGGGCTCGGATGGAGAGGAGGACAACGGCGAGGCGGGAGAGATGGAGGAGGACGACCACCACATGGAGTTCTGCCGGGTTTGTAAAGATGGAGGAGAGCTCCTGTGCTGTGACTCGTGCCCGTCGTCGTACCACATCCACTGCCTGAACCCGCCGCTCCCAGAGATCCCCAACGGAGAGTGGATCTGCCCCCGCTGCACGGTACGGGGGCGGGGTTTGACCTGTCAGGGTGTCCTGTAGAGGTTTGATTTTAAATTAAAACGCACTCTTCGTCCTCTTCAGTGTCCACCCATGAAGGGGAAGGTCCAGAAGATCTTGACATGGAGGTGGGGAGACCCGCCTCCTCCCACACCTGTACCTCGTCCTCCAGACCTCCCGGCTGACGCTCCTGACCCCGCCCCGCTGGCAGGGCGGCCCGAGAGGGAATTCTTCGCCAAATGGTCCAACATGTCCTACTGGCACTGCTCCTGGGTCACAGAACTCCAGGTTTGAATGAGAAACGGGGAAACTACGTCACTCACTGAGACTTCCTCTGTAACCTTTTTTTTTTGTCTCGCTGCCTCTTGCAGTTGGAGCTGCACTGCCAGGTGATGTTCAGGAACTATCAGAGAAAGAACGACATGGACGAGCCGCCACCAATCGACTTTGGCGAAGGCGAGGAGGACAAGAGCCTCAAGAGGAAGCACAAGGACCCCATGTATGTTCAGCTGGAGGAGAAATACCTCCGCTTTGGAATCAAGATGGAGTGGCTGATGATCCACCGCATCCTCAACCACAGGTCAGTATGTTCAGTTACAAAGTACCTTCAAAATCCTTTATTTTGTAAAGACTCACATTCATGATGGAGAGAAGGAAACTGTTCGCTTTCTTCTGGTCAGTGAATGCATCATGTCATATTAAAAAAACTTTCCCAAACGTTTCCCCCCAGTGTGGACAGGAAGAATAACGTCCACTACCTGATCAAGTGGAGAGAGCTTCCCTACGACCAGGCAACCTGGGAAGCTGAGGACATGGACGTACCGGAGTTTGACCCTTACAAACTACAGTATTGGAACCACAGGTAAGATACGATGAGCATGACGGCATCAAGAACAAGAAGGAGAAGGCTTCCCCTTAACACCCTGTGTGTGTTTCAGAGAGCTCATGATGGGCGATGATGGCAGACCCGGGAAGAAGATCAAGTTGAAAGGCAGAGTGAAGCGGCCGGAGAGGCCTCCTGAGAACCCGGTCATAGACGTGAGTCAGCAGACGTCAAACCCAGGATTCACAGTTTTTTGGACGTTTTAAGATAATTCTGATTTCTGTCTCCAGCCGACCATCAAGTTTGAGCGCCAGCCGGAGTACCTGGACAGCACGGGGGGCACGCTGCACCCCTACCAGCTGGAGGGGCTGAACTGGCTGCGGTTCTCCTGGGCTCAGGGCACCGACACCATCCTGGCTGATGAAATGGGTTTGGGAAAAACAGTGCAGACAGCCGTCTTCCTGTATTCGCTGTACAAAGAGGTGATTAAAAAAATGCTTCTTTCTGAACTCATTAAAATTTCTTTTCCTCATCATCTTTGTTGAATTTAGTTTTAAAATGCATGAATTTGATGGTTTTAATCCAGTTTTTGGCTCACAGTTATGGTTCCTCTGTGTGAGCTGTCATCCTATTTGGTCAGGAGCCATCCAGCCATTTTGTTTAAGTCAGGTGAAATCTGACGACATTAAGTGGAATCTCACACTGTAAACATTCAGATGCTCAATCATGTGGGCGGCTGCTGCCACCTAAAGGCGGGAGGTCAGAATGCACTTCCTGCTAGAGCTGCAGACAATTCCTGAAACATAAAAAAATGATGATTTTGATCCTTTATAAACCCATTCTTTTGTTTTATTTTAAATTTTAACATCTCTTCTGATGTTTTTTATAGTTTTATTTCTTTTTTTTATGAGTAGTAATCCCATAAATCTACACTTTGTTCCGTCTTGGTACAAATATTGGTTCTTTTTCGTCATGCTGATGTGTGACTCTCTCTCTCCTCCAGGGTCACTCCAAGGGTCCGTTCCTGGTCAGCGCCCCGCTCTCCACCATCATCAACTGGGAGAGAGAGTTTGAGATGTGGGCGCCCGACATGTACGTGGTGACGTACGTCGGAGACAAAGACAGCAGAGCCGTCATCAGGGAGAACGAGTTCTCCTTCGAGGACAACGCCATCCGAGGAGGAAAGAAGGCCTCCAGGATGAAGAAAGACTCGTCAATCAAGTTCCATGTCCTGCTGACGTCGTACGAGTTGATCACCATCGACATGGCCGTCCTGGGCTCCATCGACTGGGCTTGTTTGGTGGTGGATGAAGCCCACAGGCTGAAAAACAACCAATCTAAGGTACACACAGAAGGAAGGTGTTAGCTTTAGCTGCACAGGATTTTCAAATAATCATCCACCGTGTTAACGTTTCTCTCTTTGCTGCAGTTTTTCAGGGTCCTGAACAACTATTCTTTGCAGCACAAACTGCTGCTGACTGGAACTCCACTGCAGAACAACCTGGAGGAGCTTTTCCACCTGCTCAACTTCCTCACGCCGGAGAGGTTCAAGTAAGTCTGGAGACGATGTGAAGGTTTTCACAGCAGCCTCTTTCTCATCCTCACAGTCAATAAAAAAAATCCTTCCTCTCTGCAGCCAGCTGGAGGTCTTCCTGGAAGAATTTGCTGACATTGCGAAGGAGGATCAGATCAAGAAGCTCCACGACATGCTGGGTCCACACATGCTCAGGAGGCTGAAGGCCGATGTCTTCAAGCACATGCCCTCTAAGACTGAGCTCATCGTCCGAGTGGAGCTCAGCCCCATGCAGAAGTGAGTGAGGAGGACACGCCGCTGTTTGCACGCTGTGAACATGAAGCTGATCTTTTTTTTTTTTTTTAATCTTCTTCTCGCTGCAGGAAATACTACAAATTCATCCTGACGAAAAACTTTGAGGCTCTGAACACCAAAGGAGGAGGAAACCAGGTGTCGCTGCTCAACGTCGTCATGGACCTCAAGAAGTGCTGCAACCACCCCTACCTCTTCCCTGCAGCTGCTATGGTACGACCCACCCGCCAGGGACACGCCAGAGTTTTCACTCAAATCACTCTGTTAACGTTTGAACGTTCGCTCCAAACAGGAAGCTCCAAAAATGCCCAACGGGATGTACGACGGCAGCGCTCTCACAAAGTCTTCTGGGAAACTGCTGCTACTGCAGAAGATGATGAGGAAGCTGAAGGAGGGCGGACATAGAGTGCTCGTTTTCTCTCAGGTAAGAGGCTTTAAAGACTCATCTTACTTAGCTTTTTTAATTTATTTATTTATTTAACAAATGGTCTGTTTTCAGATGACCAAAATGTTGGACCTGCTGGAGGACTTCCTGGAGAACGAGGGCTACAAGTACGAGAGGATTGATGGAGGAATCACAGGAGGGATGAGACAGGAAGCCATTGATCGTTTCAACGGTGAGGGTCAAAGCCGAAAATCTTTCTGCTTCCTCTTGATTCCTTAAGTTAATGTTTTTTTACGCTGTCCACCCTCGTCCCTCAGCTCCTGGTGCTCAGCAGTTTGCCTTCCTGCTGTCGACGAGGGCCGGCGGTTTGGGGATCAACCTGGCCACCGCCGACACCGTCGTCATCTACGACTCGGACTGGAATCCTCACAACGACATCCAGGTACAGCAGCCGTCACACGTCGGGTTCACGCGGCAACATGAGGACATTTGTTGATTGTCTGTGTGTGTTTTCAGGCTTTCAGCAGAGCTCATCGTATCGGCCAAAACAAGAAGGTGATGATCTACCGCTTCGTCACCAAGGCCTCAGTGGAGGAGAGGATCACTCAGGTAAACGCCAAAAGCTTTCTGTTGGTCCTTGAACGCATCGTTGGTCTAAATGGATCCAAAGATGAGAGTTAAAACTGTGACGGGAAGCAAAATGTTTGACGGAAATCTCTGTCCTCCATCCGTCAGGTCGCCAAGAAGAAGATGATGCTGACTCACCTGGTGGTCCGACCTGGACTCGGATCCAAGACTGGCTCCATGTCCAAACAGGAACTGGATGATATCCTCAAGTTTGGAACAGAAGAGCTCTTTAAGGATGAGGGAGAAGGTGAGGATGGATGGAGGAATGTGTGGGTTTTTTTTGAAGAGAATATCAGCTAACGATGTGTGTGTGTTCAGGTGAGAACAAAGAGGAGGACAGCAGCATCATTCACTACGACGACAAGGCTATTGACCGACTGTTGGACAGAAACCAGGACGCCACAGATGACACTGAGCTGCAGAGCATGAACGAGTACCTGAGCTCCTTCAAAGTGGCTCAGTACGTGGTCAAAGACGAGGACGAGGAGGTGAGCGCGTGTGTCAGCAGCAAACGCTTTCATGCCTGCGTGCTGCTTCTTTTAACCTGCGCTGACCTGTTTCACTCAGGAGGAGGAGGTGCAGCGGGAGATCATCAAGCAGGAGGAGAGCGTGGATCCAGACTACTGGGAGAAGCTGCTGCGTCATCACTACGAGCAGCAGCAGGAGGATTTGGCCCGAAACCTGGGAAAAGGCAAACGTATCCGCAAGCAGGTCAACTACAACGACGGCTCACAGGAAGACAGAGGTGAGGGCACCGACACGTTCCAGTGTCTCTCCTGTCACATGTGTGGGCTTGTTCTTAAGTTGTTTTTGTTTTTGTCTTAAAGCTGATTGGCAGGATGACCAGTCTGACGGCCAATCAGATTATTCCGTGGCCTCTGAGGAAGGTGATGAGGACTTTGATGAGAGAACAGAAGGTAGGAAATTAGATTTTTTTTTTCTGCATTTTTCTTTGTGCACAGACGGCGTCTCATCACCTCTGCTGTTTTTTTTTTTTTCTCTGCAGCCAACTCTCGCAGGCCGAACAGGAAGGGCCTGAGGAACGACAAAGACAAACCACTGCCCCCTCTGCTGGCCAGGGTGGGAGGCAACATCGAGGTGAGTTTAAATTCACACAGGTGTGACCGCAGGTTTTCTGTCTGATCTTTGACATGCTGTAATTTTTTAAAAATTTTTTTAGGTTTTGGGTTTCAACTCCCGGCAGAGGAAGGCCTTCCTGAACGCAGTGATGCGTTATGGGATGCCTCCACAGGACGCCTTCACCACCCAATGGCTGGTCCGAGACCTGCGAGGGAAATCTGAGAAGGAGTTCAAGTAAGAAGCTGAAAATGATCCTCCTTCCGTCTTCTCTTCACCTCCTTCCTCTTCATTTTCTTCTGTTTCACTCCTTTTTCCCCACATCCTCCTTGTTCTTAATCATCTCCTCCCGCTCTTCATCCTCTCTCTTCTTCACACTTACGTTCTTGTTTTTTTTTTAAATCTCTCCTTCAGGGCCTACGTTTCTCTGTTTATGCGTCACCTCTGTGAGCCCGGAGCCGATGGCGCAGAGACCTTCGCAGATGGCGTCCCAAGAGAAGGGTTGTCACGGCAACACGTCCTCACCCGCATCGGTGTTATGTCACTTATTCGCAAAAAGGTGTGCAGGGGCGTTCGTGTGGATGAATAAACTGTACATAATGAGGCGTCACTCTGACCCGCCGCTGCTGGTTTTGTCCTTCAGGTCCAGGAGTTCGAGCATGTGAACGGTCAGTGGTCGATGCCTTGGATGGCCGAGCTGGAGGAGAACAAGAGAGCCGCAGCTCAGCCGGAGTCGCCCGGAAAAACCCCGTCCACCGGCACGCCCGCCGACACTCAGCCCAACACGCCTGCTCCAGGTAACGCAAAGACTCCTTCTGATGGAAAACACATTTCATGAGGAGAAGTTTTAATAAATAAATGTATTTGTAGTCGACGACTCTGCTAAGACTGACGAGGCGGCGAAGGAGGGCGAGAAGGAGGTGAAGAAAGAAACGGACGCCGAGAAAAACTGCAAGGAGCCCAACAAGGCCAACAACGAGGTGACGGCACGTCGAAGCGACGTTTTACATCACTGAAGGTTCTTCTCTTACTGATTTTTTTAAAAAAAATTTGTTTCCTCCTGCAGGTGATCTCCATCCCTGACGATGATGAGAAGAGTCCAGCAGCCGAGCAGGAGAAAAAGAACGGGGAGGAGCCGATGGAGACGGACAAACCGAGTAACGGCGAGGCGGAGGCTGCGAAGGAGAAGGACGGAGAGAAGGAGGAGAAGAAGGAAGGAGAGGGAGAGAAGAAGAGCGCAGAGGGAGGAGAGGAATCGAAATCACCTTCAGAGGCAAAGGCGGCGGTGTCAGAGGTCAAAGCGGAGGACGCAGAGGTCAAAGGTAAAAAGTCTCGCTGTGTTTCTCAAGTTTTGTTTTTTTCTTGACATGTTAGAAATGATTTTATTTTTGTTACGCAGCAGAAGAAAAGAAAGAAGAAAAGACGGAGAAGATGGACACGACTCCACCTGCCGAGGAAAAGAAAGGTAAAAAAACAACTTTCACACAAGAGGTCTGAGCTGTTTGCATCCACGTCTGTCATGTCATTCATTCATTCACTCCTCCCTCCTCCTGCAGATATGAAGGAGGAGAAGGAGGCGAAGGAGGCGAGCAAACCGGAGGAGGCGACTAAACTGCAGAACGGAGACAGCAGCAAGGAGGGAGGAGCCGCCTCCACCGCGGCGAGCGGAGCCACCGAGGAGAAGAAGAAGGCCAAGACCCGCTTCATGTTCAATATCGCAGACGGAGGATTCACTGGTACGCGCACACACACACACACACACACACACACACACACACACACACACACACACACACACACACACACACACACACACACACACACACACACACAC
>JAVQJX010039933.1:0-10247 GCA_036025115.1 Ambassis agassizii
GTCACTGGATCCTTCAGGAGATCCAGACAGACAGAACAAGAAATAGTTTCTTTGTCTAGCTCAGCTCCTGTCTGCGCCATTTCAGCTCTCTGTGGCAGTGACTGAGCGAGTCTCTCTTTTGCTCACTTCCTTAAATAAACTAGTTGGGGCAGGTCCTCCTGCAGTGAGCAGGGTTTGTTTGTTCACACCTGTCGGTTACACCCAGGTGCAGAGTGCAGCCCTGAAGGCATGCAGACAGACCGGATCTGCAGAGGGAGGGGTTTGCATGGTGCGACTGGTTTCAGGACGCAGGAGCAGGTTGAAGCAGACACTTGTGTGTTTAACTCTTATGTACCCAGCATGTATGAATATGTTTCATTTAATGTCATATTTTCTGTTGTTTTTAATCCTCATGTTTTGTTTTAACCCTTAATTATGTTGTTTGAGTTTTGAGAAACTGATTAAAGGCCTGGTTAAAGTGAGTGGAAGTGCTTTAACCTGGTCGGCAGGGTGATGGCGCCCTCTTGTGTGGCCGGCTTGGTTGAACCTGAACGCCTCATTTTCTTTGTCCAGATCCAGATTCAGACTCTGTGTCCACGTCCAAAAGAGGGATTGAGGACAAACTGGTGGAGGAGTACAGAAACTGCCACTACTACCAACAGACCAAAGCAGAGCTGGGTGAGTAAATATATACATGCTAAACTACCATAAATTACAACAAAGAGAGGGTTAAACTACCACAATGTGTCCATGAAGAGTCTCTAAAGTACCACACAACATGCTAAACTACTACAAAGACAACTAAGAAAAGTCTCTACTGTTGCCTGTGATGAGAGGCTAAACTACCACAGAGACAAGATGACTGTAAACTACCACAAGATAAAATGCCAAACTACCACAGAAACAGAAAAATAACTACAAAGAGTCTACCTCGGCTTAACAGACACAAGACAACTACAAGGAGACAATAAACTACCAAAAAATGACAGAAACCAACAACAAGACACTTCAAAAGCCATACAGTAAAGACTACTAAACTACAGACAAGATGACAAAACACTAAACTACTAAGAGTCTCTAAACTACCACCACAAACGCGGTGTCCCAATTCCTCCAAAGGATGCAGACCCTGAATTGGGATACAGCTAAAGTCTCTGATGAGAAGTTTAAAAAACTACACTAAACTACCACAAACAAACAAACATAACTAAGTGTACCACACTTTAAGACGCAAGAGAACCACGAAAAAACTCTAAACTACCACAGAAACCAACTACAAAGACCATAGAACCAGAGACAGAAGAGACTTCAAACTACCACAGAAAGAGACAGAATGACTAAGAAGAGATGCTAAACTACGACAAAGCGAGACAGAGACAACGAATCACACAATCTCTAAACTACCACAAAGCAGACATCAACAACAACTACAGAGAGAGATGTGTGACAACAACAAAAAGATGCAAAGCCAAAAACTACCACAAAGAGACACTAAACTACCACAAAGGCCGACCAAATGACTGCAATGTGTCGTCTCTCAGAGCGGATCGTTCAGGGGAAGCAGCTGGCCGTCTCCACTCGCTCCAGAACCATCACCTACAACACCGGCTTCCTGACCCAGTTCAGATGGGTTCTCAAGAGGACGTTTCGCAACCTCATGCTGAACCCTCAGACCTCCATCGCTCAGGTACAAACACCAAACAGCATCTAGTGGCCGCGAGGAGAACTGCAGCTGCTTTGTTTTTTGCTTTGTTCAGGTTGGGGTCACGCTCTTCCTCGCTCTGGTCGTCGGAGCCATTTTCTTTAACGTCCAGGACGATCAGAGTGGAATGCAGAACAGGTATGCTAAGCTAAGCTAATGTATTGCTATATGAATACCTGTTAAACTATAATAATGAGTAGATATTTTGAGAAATCAGATTTGTTTTTTGTGTGTGTTTTCAGGTTTGGCGCCCTCTTCTTCGTCATCGTGAATCAGTGTTTCAGCTCGCTGTCGTCCGCCGAACTCTTCATCTCAGAGAGGAAGCTCTTCATGTGGGTTTGACTCCTCTATCTGCATGAATATACAGACTTTATGTTGAAGTAATTATAATAAATCTGTTGTTCTGTCTTTCAGTCATGAGTACATCAGCGGTTACTACAGACTGTCTGTCTACTTCCTGTCTAAGATGCTGTCTGACATCATCACACTGAGGACCATCCCCGCCATCGTCTTCAGCTGTGTGGCGTACTTCATGATTGGTGGGTAGACGGACGGTACGCTGAGCAGATGTAGATGTTTTTTACTAACGGATAAATTATGTGTGTGTGTGTGTGTGTGTGTGTGTGTGTGTGTGTGTGTGCAGGTCTGAAGCCCACAGCTGGCGCCTTCTTCCTCTTCATGTTCACCGTCGCTCTGGTCGCCTACACTGCCACCTCCATGGCTCTGGCCATCTCAGCCGACCAGACGGTGGTCGCCATCGCCAACATCTTCATGACCATCACCTGCGTCTTCATGATGGTAACACACACATTTTTACACACACACACACACACACAAATTTGAAAAAAAAAAAAAAACGTACAGAATTTGAATGTCAACGCGACTGTTTGCAGATCTTCGCAGGTTTGCTGGTGAATCTTCCCTCCATCGTCAGCTGGCTCTCCTGGTTAAAATACTTAAGTATTCCAAGATATGGCTTCAGTGTATGTGCACACACACACACACACACACACACACACACACACACACACACACACACACACACACACTATGGTGATACAGTAGTGTTGAATGTGTGTTGATTTTTTTTTTTGCAGTTGCATGACCGGAGAGACGATCCTGGATCAGCAGGGTGTGGATTCCTCCACCTGGGGCTTCTGGCAGAACCACATGGCCCTGATCATCATGACCGCCTGCTTCCTCGCCATCGCGTACCTCAAACTGCGCTTCATCAGGAAGTTCACCTAAACCTCCATCATTTTATAATAAAAACAAAAAAAGAGACGTCTAAACGTGCAGCTCAGGACTGTAGTTGTACTTTTATATTTTTATAATTCATGTGATAAAAACAGTAATTGTCCAGGTGTGCTTCATTAAGAAGTGTTAAGAAGGCTTTGTTAATTATTTATTCACTCCATATTAACACTATTAGCACTTACTCACATAAACAATATCATGATTTTTTTTTTGCACTTTAAAGTTCAGAGCCACAAAAAATAAGTTTTTTTATATTTATGAATTTTTACAAAATAAAACACAGAATTGAAATTACATCAACGTTTTTATTTTTATTGTGTTGTTTGCACCGTCACCATGGAAACAGCAGTTTAAAGTTAAAGGCTGTTTATCAGCTTTTCGTCACATTTTTATCACAACTTTGGAACTTAAACTGTTTTCATGAGAATTCAACTTCATCCACCTAAAGAAAGTGAGATTATTGCTATTGATTATTAGTTTCACTGATTAATCGCATACAAAAAGGACTTTAGCATCAGTTTTTGTGTCAGATTTCTGTCCGCCTGGAGGATCAGACCGCTGCAGCTGACTGTACTGTAGGTGTGTGCATGTAAACAGACACTTGCTGCCATAGCAACCAGCACAGTGTGTGTGTGTGATGTTGGGAAATGTCTCGTTCCCCTTGAGTAACAGCAGTAATGGGATACAGGCAGAGAGCTGCTTTGTGTTGCTGTGTGAGGGGAAAAAACCCTCTTTGTGTGGGAAGACGTGCCCTCGTTCCTCTGTGTCATCGTTTTAAATAAACATTACCTGATCAGTCAGCTCAGCTGTTTAATACTCGGCTAATCTCAGCGGGGGGAAAAAATGACACAAGCAAAAACCTGACAGGGAAACTCCATGAAGATGACTGATGTGATTAATCATCAAGTGTTTTATGATGTTCGGCACAGCATGGCGTCAAATCGGGGACGACTCCTTCATCTTGTTGTTGTTGATGATGATGATGATGACCAGTGTCTTTTCCAGCGGGCCTTCAGCTTGATGCAGACTGAGGCTGGTGACAAACTGCTGCAGAGAATCAGGATCCACCAAAGAAATGACAGATGGACTCTGAAGTTAAGACTCTCACATCATTTGGAGTTGCATGGACACTTTCCTCCGTCTCAGAGGTCCAAGCTGTCCCTGCAGTCAGAGGACTTGGTCTGTCAGATGTTGTGTCCCGGCACACTTCATGGGTTTTTACTAAGAGACACAATCCTGTTCCTTCCTTGAATTAATACTTTAAAGAGTCAGTGTGGATTAGCCGGGTTTTTCCTCTGTAGCAACTCTGAACCACAATCCCTGTCAGAGCAGCTCTGACTAAACTTTACAGTCTAGACATTATCTGTGTTTTCTCCTCCTTCAGTCCTCCTCTGCCTCTTTTATTCTTCCTCCCCGTCCTCGGGCTGCAGTCTGTCCTCTGTCCTCTCTGTAGACATGTCCTTCAGTCTGTTTCTGCTTTTCCTCTTTTTCTTCAGAGTTCAGAGCGGTGAGTACAAACGTCTTAATTAGTTGTTTAATACGCGTGTAATCGTAGCATGTCTTCGTGCCAGCTTTGCAGCAAACAAAAGAAGAAAAAAAACACACCTTAAACCTGTCATCATGAAAAATGCAGCGCGGACTAACAGATCAGATAGCAGCACAGACACCTCGATACAAACAGAGAGGTTAACCTTGGCACAGAGCAGGAAGGAGTTCACCGTTGAGTATTGCAAAGAGGAACACAAATCAATAACTGGCTCACAAAGAAAATGAAAAACCTGCAAACCAACCAATAATCTTAAATTAATCCTAATCTGTCCCTCAGATGACTCGGACAACTTCGTGTCTGGTTTTGGGGTCCCGGAGCTGGACGGTTCTGCTGTGGACGACACCTGCAAGATCTTTTTTGTTTCCACTCCTGACACCATCATCACCACCACCACCACCACGGCAACCACAACTCCACCCATCACCAGGAAGGCGAGTACACACCCAACGCTTCACCGTATCCTATACAGGTTCACTAATTCTTTGTACTTTACAGGTGGTGGTGACCACAACCAAAAAACCAGACGTCCAAACTCCACCCATCAGCCTCCTTCATTACCTCCTGGCTAACAGCAGACGACATGCGGCTGGTTTTCAGCTTCCTGTTCGAGCTTACGGCGCGACATCAGACAGCGACGAGTTTTCCTCAGATGACTCAAGCGATGAGTCTTAAAATCACACTGAGAACTTTTTATTTTGTATTTTATTAATGTCATCTAAATCAAACCGGCTCCAGCTGCAGTTTTTTAAAATTTTATCACAAATGTTTTGCAGCCACGCTGCTGATTCAATAATTTGCATTTAAAAATGATCAACAACTTGTTTATGTAAAAAAAAAAAAAGCCTAATAAAAATATGTTAAGTTTGTTTTGTGTCGCTGTGTTCTGACGGTGGACTGGATGGATGTTTCCTCTGATCCTTGGTTTTGTTGTGTTTGCCTGAGAAAACATGACAAGAATTATGAATCATTTAATGTTGAATATAAAGCTGAATCACTGGTTCATGCAGACCGCTGATACCTTCTCGTCCTCTGAGCTCCGGCAGCATCGAAACTCTTAAATCTGGGAAATAGACGTGCGGCTTATTTTTGGCCAACATGCCGCTGCTGCTGTTTCCAAGGTTACAGCGATCAGACAGGAAGGAGCGTTCACTGAGCAGACTCTTCTCTGACGCCTGAAAGGTTAGTGATCCTGGAACGTGTTGGGCCTGTCGACCCGAAATGCCGCCATGATGTCTGGGCTTGTCCAAAGACCTGTGCAAAGAAAAGAGACCGAGTTTAGTAGAACAGATGGTGGGCTGGTCTGTGTGGAAGTCTGACAGTAGCTAGCATTAGCATTGACTACCAAGCTAAAAGTGATACAAAGAAGAGTTTACAAATGTTAGCGTTACAGCTAGCAGGCGGATTTTTAACCAACAAACAACTTAGCAGGAAGTGACCTGGTTGTTGAAGAAAAAAAGTGACCTCCATTGTGTCACTTTTAGCTTCATTGTCAAAGCTGTCAGTGCTGGTTAGCTAATCTGTCTCCACTAAGACATTCCTGCTGTGTGAGTGTTTTAGCACCTGACGCTGGAAGGGAAACCAGTCCCAAGGGTAAAATGGTCGCTGACAGACGGACTGCTGGTATTGACGACACAAAATGAAGGTGTGAGCGATGTAGAGGAAGGTGGTAGGAGGAGAGGGGTGGAGGACGGTGGCGGTGGAGGAGGAGGTGGTGAGGAGTGAGGTCCTCTGAACACAGACTCATAAAGTCCTGCTGTGGAAGCTTTGAGGTCTGGGGTCGATGCCTCTGTGGACCTCCTGTGGTTGCTGAAAGATCCAGGCTTCGTTTTTGGTTTCCCAGCCAAAGATTTGTTGTGAGAGACATTGAAGGATTTCACATCAGATTTGAAGTTACTCCTTATTTCTTTGCTCTCACTTAGGTGCAGTAAAGACTTTGTTCTTGTTGTCATGGACACAGAAAGAGCCAGGTCCTCTCGATTCTCCTTATCTGACACCGTCAATGTCTTTGTGGCTCCTGTGGAGGTGTTTTGGTTCAACATGGAGGTAGAAGTCATTCTGGGTTCTGTGCTGATCTTAGATTCGGAAGTGCTGTGCTGATGTTGGGAGGAGGGGTCAGAGGATTCAGGATTTTCCTCATAATCTGAAGTATGGGATGTCCCAACAAGGTTTTCGGGGATTTCTGTCTTTAAGGAACCACAGTCCTCCTCTGTAACATCAATTTCTTTTGGAAGCCCCTTTGAAGTTCTGGACAGCTTTGAATTTGAGGTTCCTTTTGCTAATCCCACAGTGCTGTGCATAGGACTGGGCTCTAAAAGACCCTTGGAGGACTGGCCTGAAAGACCTAATGTAAGAGTCTTTGAAGGACTGGTGGTCTTGTTCATTTTGGGGGTGGAGTTTGAAGTAGATTGTTTTTGGTTTGAACATTCAGATGTCCTGTCTTCTGTACATACGCCGGGATGATCCTCTGAAGGCGTTCTGGTCGTACATGTCTCAGTATTTGAAACCGTAGTTGGGGTTCTGTGCTCACCACTTGATGGTTCAGATTTAGGAGCCAAGCCGGTGTCCGTCAGTTCAACACCTGATTGGTTTTCATCTGGACGGTCAGATGTTGAACTTTTAGAGAGTTTGGGCACTTTTGAGGTCTTCCCACCCTCTTGACTCAGCTTAGACTTGATCTTATTTTTATCAGTCACATTTTGCTCGGTTTTATCTGAACTCTTTGTGTAGTCTTCTTTGGGTTCTGGTGGTTTTGTTGGCCCTCTGTTAATGTCCTTCATGCTCCCTGCAGTCTTGGTGGTTTCTGATGAATCGGGCTTCACCTCTGAACCGCTAACTTTCCCTCCTTTATTTTTGATGGAAGATTGTACAGCATTGTGGATGGCCTTGTTGCTTATAGTTTTTGGTTGTTTGGTGGACTCAGAGGTGTTGCGTGTGGTCTTAGACAGCTTCAGAGGTTGTTTTCCTTTGGTTTTGTCCTTTTTCTCATCAATGCTGTCAGGTTGTTTCTTGTCCTTGCCTTTGCGGTTCTTCTCCTCCCCATCATCCCTCTCTGGTCTTGGGGTTTTGGTTATTTTGGGAAAGGTAGAGTTTTCTCTGTGGTCATTCTGGATTTTGGCATTCAGCTCATCCAAAAACCTGTACAGACACAGAGAACAGTGCAGATTTTATCCTAATCCAAGGACTAAAGACACTGTTAAAAAAACTGTTTTCTTACACATACCTGATATGGAAAGAATCTTGCGTGAACCAAGGATGGTCTAAGAGGTCAGAACACTGAGCCCTTCTTTCTGGATCCATCTCCAGACAGCTCTAAAGGACAAAACCAAAGGTGTTACTGATATCTGTAATTGAATGTTATTGAATGTATCCTGGTTACTCGTGTACCTGTGCTAGACCCAAGGCGGTGGGAGTCATCGTAGGGAACCGCTGCTGCAGTGGGACTCTGCTGGAACATTCGGGCAGTCGGACTCCAGAAAAGACAGGATTTCTGTAGAACAGTTCCTGGTGATGAGACGTCAGGTTACCTAGTCCACCAAAGCAGCAGCAGAAAAAGAAGAACGCACATTTATCACAAAGAAAGGACAAGGTGTAATTGTTGTGCTGGAGGACTTACCAAAACACCGGAGGATGTGGTATATTTGATCAAGGTCGGAGTCTCCAGGAAACAGAGCCTGACCTGTTAGCATCTCTAGCAACAGACAACCGATGGCCCAAACATCTACTGGTCTACACAAGAACACACGTGTGTGTGAAGTCTTCGTTAAGACACGAGGAACATCTTCTGGTTGACGTACTTACTTGCCGTACTTGATGTCTCCCACCAGAAGTTCGGGGGCTCTGTACCACCGGGTGGCTACGTAGTCGGTGTAAACACTTCCCTCGCCGGATGACGCCACTGTGCGGGCAAAACCGAAATCACACAGCTTGACTACGCCCCCCTGAGAGATGAGGATGTTCTCTGGTTTGATGTCACGGTGGATGATCTGGAAGAGAAGACAAAGGAAAGAGTCAAGATGTCTCTCCCCTCTGCTCCCCTCGGTGTGCTTGAGAGAAAGCTTCCTCACATTCTGCTGATGGCAGAAGGTGGCCGCTCTCAGGATCTGGTACAGGTACTGCCGGCTGGTGTTCAGGTCCAATCCATTGGGATTTTGCTCCAGATCATCCAGAAGTGTCCGGTCCACAAACTCAAACACCAGATACCAGCGGCGCCGGCGCTTCCAGACTTCCAGGAGGTTCACCAAGTTGTCGTGACGCAGTTGCTTTGTGGATTAAAAAAGATGGAAAACATGACTTAAAACCACCAAAACGTTTAAAGGTTTCAGGTCTTTAAACTTTTTCACTTCCTGTCTTGTTAGATTGTGATGATGACTAAATGTTCGAGTCTGACACTGACTTGTTGTGGGTTTGTTTGTCGTGTGATTGACAGGCTGTGTCTGACTCATTGATTGATTGGCTGACCTACTGACTGGTTGGTTGATGGATTGATTGACAGGTACCCTGAGCAGCTTGATCTCCCTGAGGGCGATCTTCTTCACCGTCTTGTCATCGTCAGAGTCCATGAACTTCTTGATGGCGACGAGGCGACCGGAGTCTCGTTGACGACACTTGAGGACGGTGCCGTAACTCCCCTCCCCAACCGGACCCAGCAACTCATAACGCTCCATAAGACTCAGACGGGGGACGGAAGAACGCGTCTGTTAAGACAAAACAGGAAACAGAAATATCATGGAGGTTAACGTTAGGTTACGTACGTCCGGTTGATGAAAAGAATTAAAAAATAAAATTGAAAAATATTTTTACATACAATATAAGCAAAATGTATCTCATGTTTTTCTTTTCCTGGTACTGAATTTAAAATAAATTTAAGTTTAAATGATAAAAAAATTTCAAAGTAAAAGTGTCCATCATATTTATTCATATTTAAAGTCCAGTTAAGTAAAAGTCTCATTAAATTACATACAAGAATGAAACATCTCTGAATAACCAACAAAAACAACACACACACTCTCTCTCTCTCTCTCTCTCTCTCTCTCTCTCTCTCACACACACACACACACACACACGGAGCGTAACACAAAATGTCTTAGTAATGGATTTTGACGATGGTAATGGATGGTAATGAGTGCAGAGTGCTGTTTTCCACAGGATGTGAAGGCTGTGCTTGTTTCAGGAGTTTTCTGCAGAAGAATGTTGTTTCATGTTTTTGAGAGACAACAAAGGGCTGAATGTGGTTTTGAAGACGATGCTCATAACGTGCATCCTGGGACTCGTATCTGTGCCACCAAACATAGCAGAGCTGAAATATTAGGTGATGAGGAAGTTAATCACTTATCTTTGAGCATACAAAAGGTGCAAATGAGCTGAATGGGTTTCATCCTGCCTCATCTAGACCTTCTATTATTCAGTAAGTGGTTTGGTGAAACGAGCCCAATTTGAGTATTAAGATGAAAGGCAGGCAGAAAAGTGCTTGGAACAGTGGCTCTTTTACCAGACATGGCCTGAGCTCAGAGATGAGTAATGAGGTTATTTACCTCTCAGCTGGGACTCTCTGCCTAAATTGGGAGGTTCTCCAAATACTGCAGTCTTCGTCTGCAGGATTCACTTTTCTTTTCTTTTTTGAACCAGCCAGATGTGTCCTTAAAAAAATAATGAAAACCAGAAGAAATGTCACCTCTTCCTCACAATAAGTAATCAAAGCCATCACATCTATTGTCACAAGTGCAAAGTAATGTCAGAAAAGAGATTAATTCTATCCTCTCA
>JAVQJX010039999.1:0-12479 GCA_036025115.1 Ambassis agassizii
AGATGATTTTCAGATTGTTCCCAGAATTCTGATCCAGGAATGTTGTCTTGTTGTATTGGCATATTCTACTGTAGATATGTTTTGTCACGGTACCTTATGATTATTCCTTCATTTGAGTCATCAGATGGGCTGTAAAGGTTACTATCACAGGCATTTCATGCTTGCACAGTTCAGCAAGGACCTAATAAAAATCTTACTATTGTAGCAACCTCAGCAAATCCTGATGCTCATTCTGCTACCGAGCATAAAAACCCCAGATGATCAAAGCACAACACAGAGCAGTCCTCCTTCTTAACCAGAATCAGATCTCAGCAATCTCAAGGGTGACAGCGTACCAATTCCTCAGAGCTAAAGCAGATAACAAGCGGAGCTCTGAGGGCCATGATGCAGCAGCATGTTGATCCATCATTCTGCCTCACCTCTGTTTAAGACAGCAATTCTTTACAAGATCAGAACAAAGTGGGGAGCGTTGTAATGAAGTCCAACACTGAAGGCCCCTATTAAATCAGCATATCTGAGCTCATGCCAAGACGGATAGAGGGCAAAATAAACATATCCCAGAAAATGTGATTCAGCTGTTTTTTTCCCCTGTGCTCTTTGTGTAGTTTGCAGAAAGTGAGATGAGGAATAAAAGATATATTCCAATGTTTGAGGCAATTACTGTAGTTTAACATAGTGCAAATGTGACATAATCCAATGCCATTTATGCACTTTCATCATGTAAGAGAATCCAATAAAGGACATGAAGTGCATGGTTAACTTCCCTGTCTCACACATTTTGCAGGCATATGCCAGAGGATTGCCTTAATAATAATCCCTTAAAAGAGCAGGGGGAGGGGTATGATGGGATGCACGGCTTCCTCTACACATAACTGGGGGGCAGCCCTTCTATTTAAATGCTTATCCTCATACATGTATGGATGGCATCACTTCTCATTCAATACTCCGATCCCCTTGTGACCACATGTGGGCGTATTGTGTCTGATCATACTCATAAGATTAATATATTCATAAATAATACATGTGATGAAATTGCTTCAGACACCGGCTGCATTTGTAACCATTATGGTCACGTGAGTGTTTATGTGAATGCACGTCTGCCTGTTTTGTGTGCGTGCATGTGTCCGTGTCATCAGAGGCAGATGTTAGGCACATAGATTAGGTCTGGCTGTGTGTGTAATCCTGGTGTTACTGAGAACAGTGTGGATTTATAATCACCCACACAGCAACTACCCCTCAATAAGCAAGAACTGGGGAATGGTAATCTCTCATACTTTTCCCACTTCTCCACTCATCTCTCGCCTTCTTTACATGATCTATCCTTCAATCCCCTCCTCCTTTATGTAACGGCCTTTCATCCTTCTGTCCATCCCTTCTCTTCCCTGCTGGGTCCAGACAGATCTGGAGGAAAGTCATTGTGAAAAAAATGGAGCAGAGAAGGAGAAGAAGAGGAGGGGAAAATGAGGGGTAGAAAGAGGTTTTAAGTGGCTTAGCTGACTCTGTGGTGTAAATGCCAGATGGTCCAATGAAAAGCCAGCAGAGCTAAAGCGACTGGCAGGTCCTCATCAGTTTCCTCTGATGCGTGATGAATAAACACAACAGTCACTTTGTTTATTGCTCTGTCTCATTCCCCTCACACTATTTGCCTTTGGTTTGACCCTGTGCCTGTCACTAGGACAGCCAGCATGCTTGGAATACGTTAAACAACCAGGGCGGTCATCAAACGAGTTTGCCAAAGAGAGAGAGTATGTAAGTTATTGGGACATGTTGCATAATGCTTGTCAGAATAATTTAATAAACTCTAAATCTGGACGAATAAATTGCTTGTAGCCCCCCCCCCCCTCGACCCGACAGCAGGGCTATTTCTACCTGTGGTGTGTCTTGTTTACATTTATTGTTGTTGATTCTGTGTGTACCATGCGTACAGCTGGAGGCAGGAGTAATGTTATGCAAGGCTTTGCCCACAAGCGTATTGTCCAGTGGGGTTGATGATGCTTCGTTTTTTCTTCCACAGTGAAGACCTGAAATCAAGATGAACATGCAAACATAAATGAATGGGTGGATTCCAAGAAAGCTGACATGGAAACCTACACCTTTTGGAGACCTCTAGCTGTTATCACTTGAGAAATATTTAGCATATTATGCTAATTGATCAAATCTCATTTTCTGTGTTGCCTTGTAGTGACAGGCAGGGGTAATAGAAGAAACATAAATTCAGGTGTTGTGATCACATTAGGGAGCAAAACAGGCTGATTATTTTTAGGCCATAAAGTTGGTAATGGAAGTTTTAGAATGTCTCCTGCAGTGGCAAGTTCCATCAAGTTTTATGAACACTTTACACAGTAACGCATAAATTTTTCCTGGGCTGAGGAAAATAGAGATTCATCTCCCTCGAGTTGTGCCTTGTACCTGTTTGAGTCTTTTGTGGTTCATGGTTCCTGCAGGGAGAGAGAACAGAACTGGAACAAGCCACCCAACATTTAACTATGAGCTATTTCCATCTATTGCACTGACACAAACTGGCATGCACTAAAAGATATATGAAGTGTTTCACTCAAAAATGATATCCACTGTTCAAAAAATGTAACACTTACTCAGGCAAAACGATTGCTGTTATGGAGAAATAGCTATAGCTGCATCTATTGGCAACTTACTTAAATTTACACTGTTCAAAAAGCCATTTTAGATGAATGACAGATTCTTGATTCTTGTTTTAAGACAACAATTTTAAGGTACCTCTTTTCTCCCTTAAAATCCTTTGGTATGCATGCTACCACTGAATCCTAATTTATCTCCTTGCATGCAGTTACATGTTTATGTGTGGGCGAGTGTGCAGTCTTGTGTCAAACAACTCACATTTACCCGCCTCATACAGCACATCTAATAAACATGCACTATTTTGAGGGCAGGTATATTGTATTGTGTGGTGTGCAGAGAAAAAAAAACACACAACACATACTACACACAGACACATATACAGCACGCACACAGATACTCCTCCCTGCAACCTTAATTGGCTAAAATGTGTTGTATGTGACAGAGGAAATAAAACACAATTGGGGGAATGTCTGGTTGCCATGGGAATGTTTTCTGGCAGATAGTCAGCCCGGTGGTGTTTACACGAGGAGGGTAGGATGATAACAAGGACAAACTTTGTGTGTCAACTCCACAGGGGGGCGTAGAGGAAATAATCAAAAACCACAAAGGTTCCTGGGTGCGTCTCCTTGTTAGTGACAGATAGAGCGACTGTAGAACGTAGACATGCTGGCCACAGCCTGTCTTCAATCTTTAGTCACTAATCAAAAATTAATGACTGGACACCTTCTTTGGGGATGTAGATAAAGAAATGTCACCTTCTTCACCGACCTGTAGCCTGTGAAGTAGTTTTAATTTGGATCATTTATGATATTTAAACATGAAAAATTAATGCAATTATGTTAATAATGTAAAACACTGTGTAAATAATCCAGCTCCTCTTATATCATTTCTGTTTCCTTATGTTCTCATTTTATAGGCAGTGATAATTCACCACAAGGCTCTTTGCAGTCTGTCATTATATGGAAAATTACAAAAACATTTCAAACTATATATTTGTGTGCATGGCTATTATTGGCAGCCAAAACTTTGTTGTAGTAGTTGACACAAGAAACAATGCATGCACAACAAACACAGTTAGCTTTGTCAGTTAGCGCTAACTCCCTCAAATCCATCTTATGTGACAACAAAAAAAGCAAATGTTTTTCTAACACTAATACTAGCTTCCAAAGAACCTAGCGGCTTTTTGTATATTTCCGCTGCAATGTTTTGTTGGTCTATTTTGCATGACATTATTTCTTGATAGGCGGCAACTGACAGATGGTTCATCCAATTATCTTTGAAACCTGAAATGTTGACAGGATTTTTTTTTCTACCCAGTATCAAAGCAGCAAAGGAGAACCAGAAATTCAGGTCATCTAACGCAATTGGAGTCAATCAAAATAACAGTTAAAAATGAATGTGACTGAAAGCAAAATTGAATCATTTTGCCCACAAATGCTCCATAAATATCAATATACTGTTGTTATTGTGAATTGTTCCGGACATGACAATTATTTAGTAAAAAAGAAAGAACCTCATCTAATCAGAGATGCATGCTTTTCGAAATGCACAGTCTGCATAATTCCATCAAAGCACCAGGTCAGTATGGAAATAAACTCAGACCCAGAATAACAACACACAATAAGCTGTATACATTTATTCAAGTCAGCAAAGAAATCAGTTCCTGAGGTAAACAAAAGGGCATAATGTGAAGATTATGCTAAAATCTGCTCAGTGTGTACATCTAAAACAATCTAAGTCAAGATCATCACAGCCTGTTCAAATAAACTCAGATGATTTCAAAATTCATTGTTTGACTGATCATACAGTTTATGCTCTTAACATTTCAGAAGACATTCTTACGCCTCCATGTCTTCCCAGGACATTGATGACTTTAAGCTCTGCTAAATGAATCTGCCAGATTCCAGTGGGGAGGGAAAGAAAAAACATATAAGAGGCGTGACAAGACTGACTTGATAGGATTAAATATTTTATGGGGATTATTTATCTCACATAGTCTGGGTTGAGATATAGCTAACTTGCTCGAGCACACCAGGTACATATTCACCCTCAGGACAAACAGAATTTTCTTTCCAATAAAGTATGAATCTGTTTGATTGGAGCATATTCCTCGAGTCTTTGTAATCTGCAGTCACTCAAACATCCATGCATGTACATAAACATTGTGCTTCGGCATGTCAGCGACCTGGAATAACTTGGCTGACTTGAAAGGTAGTTTGTAAGATGATTCAACTGCAACGGAAGGCAAGAAAGCATTAAAACATGACGGCAAAGGTGTTTCACTTGTAAGCAGTGTTGATTCACAGCATTGATGTTCTGGGTTTAAAATTTCAGCCTTTGGAAACTGCTGTTCTGAGTTTGCATGGTCTCACAGTATTCCTGTGGGTTTCTTGCAGGTGTCCTGGTTTCCCTCCACCGTCCATAGACATGGAGGCCAGGTGAACTGGAAACTGTAAAGTGCCCACAGGTGTAAATGTGTTTGTCTATGTGTTAGTCTGACCTGTGCAGGGTGTTTTCTGCCTTCTGCCCAGTGCACGGCGGACCACACTTCAGCAACCCGCTTACAGAGCGACTGCTGTAAAGTGATGAATGAATGCACGGTCACCATACTGTGTGAGATGAGGATGACAGTTGAACCTAACAGTGAGCCCTTGAATTTCTTTTCAGACTGCTTTTAGAATTATGTGCTGTCACATTTTGTTTGCTGTTTTCATCCTTGAAACTATAGTGGGAGACTTATAAATGAATATCAGTTACATTAATGCTCTAGCCAAACAGGTTCATGCTGATTAAGCCTTCAGCACCAGGTAAATCTCTCTTATATATATATATATATATATATATATATATATATCAGCATTAAATCAGGAGTATGAAGGGTGTAACACCTATAGGGGAACTGTCCAAGAAAAGTTCCTGAAGCTCCACAAAACTTTCATTCCAGTTTAAAGTTTAGATTACAGTCGAAAAAGAAAGCTGCTTGCTTTGAAAAGGCTCCTGTTGAAAAACACAGAATATTCCATAGTTTATATTGACAGTGTTTTTTTGTGTAATTACTCTCACTTGCAGAAGGGGGAGACAAATATTCCACACTGTAGCTTTAAGTAAGATGCAAATGGTTTTCTACATGATAAGTAAGAGTGGTTTATCGCAGGCAGATGATATATATCTAAATGTGAAATGAAGGCAGTTTAGTGCGGTGGTTTTAATTACAAACTGTAATTCCAACAGGCGACATCTGTCCCAGTTTGTTCTGAATCCACCAATTTTCCTGAATTGCCATGATAAATATGTTCATGCTGAACCGCTCCACACCACCTGTTTGTTCTGCTTGTAATTCAAAAGTTGCTTAACACGGTGGTTATTTCCATTTGCATCCCTTTTGTTGTGTGTGAACTGGGAGCACAGCAGCATTTATCAGTAAAACAACCATGTGCACATGTCCTGGGTGAGTGATTCTGTACTTCACGGATGCATTTCCACACAATTCTCTAAGCCTTCCAGCTTGAAAAATTCATTTCACATGTTAACATCAAGTGTAAAGAGGGAAATAATTCTACCTGAAGCATTACTAAAAGTTCAGCTTGGGAAATATATACAAAATACATACATGTACACTTAGTGTCAGGTAAGAATGTATGTTGATACACAGACTGTGCTGTCTTTTATGAACAGTGAAACTATTGTTCAATAAAACAAAAAAAAAGTATTTAATTACAGTTATATAATACCCATGACACGCGTGTTTATGAAAAGGCTTATAAGCAACCACACCAATTATTAAATAAATAATTACAGAGTAATGAAATGATTAAGTAAAGATCCCCTGGTATCAACTTGTAGCATCTCTCAGGCTATAACTGGGATGTGGGCGAATTGTTCTCTCCGAAACAACCCTGAGCATTTGTCAGTAAATTTAATAAATGCAGTACATGCCTAAGTGTGATCCAACAAAAAATATATGAAATACATGATAAAACATGTACGTATGTCAGTTTAATCTAAAACGCGACACAGGCAGAGCGGCTCCAATATGCTGTGCTTCAGTGACTCTAAATAATAAATGTAAAAGCACTGATTCACAGCCAATTGCAGCTAATGCTCATGCAGCACAGGTGAAGGCGTCTGGGGAACACATATATTTCCTGTTATTCCTTTTGATTATAAATGAGCCAGGGGATTGACGGTGGATTACTGCTTGTTTACACCAGGATAATAATGTGGGATAATAAAAGTATATATGCTAATATTCTTGTTCAATTATTTTTTTAGGTGTTAGACCAATGGTGTAGTATTATAAACGTCAAGTGTAATCAGACTGGGATCACTGCTGCTCTGTAATTTATAAAGGGATATTAAGTCCATTTGTTTTGAAGCAGTCGGATGTGCTCATTTAAATCCATCCCAGCTTGTTGCCGGTTCAGATCCAGTGGAGGCTCTGTTTATCCGTGTGGCTCTCCTGGCTCTGAGCGACACCAGGTTCAGCAGTCTTTCAAGCTCATCCCCAGAACCTGCCAGACTGTTAGAGCCAAGCCCTCCACGATCCTCCTGTGATTCCCTCCATTCCCCTGTCTGTAAGTCCCAGGCCCTGAGGGGCGGCATAAGTTGAGCTGGGTGCAGATTAAGGCCTGAGGGGCTTGAAGGGTATCCTTCGTAGGCTCGCCGAGTTGGGGGTAGAATGTCATAAAGACTCTCTGCGTCATTT
This sequence comes from Ambassis agassizii, assembly GCA_036025115.1. Lineage (NCBI taxonomy): Eukaryota > Metazoa > Chordata > Actinopteri > Ambassidae > Ambassis > Ambassis agassizii. The sequence goes on from JAVQJX010039999.1 coordinate 7,304, forward strand.
TGATCTGGATCATGGCTGGGTTCTTGGTATTCCTCGTAAACAGGCGAGGAGCTGTCTTCACAGCTGTCATGGCCACGCGGCTGCTGACAGTCTCTATGGTCGTTGTGTACTCCCATGTCCCTGCTCCTGATGTCTGTGTTCTTCCCCTCCCCGTCATGCCTTCTCATTTCTTTTCGATCCGCATGGTATTTTCTCTCCCACTCACCAGACTGATTCCTCTCCCACTGGAAGGTCCTCCTCCCAGTTTCTTGTCCCCCCTCATGGCCTCTGTCACCGCCGCAGCTCATCACCCTGTAGTCAAGCTGGAGAGAGCGTGTGCTGCCTCCACGTCTGATGTTCTGCTGCATGTCACTGAGGTCATAATGGGATCCTACCTCTGGCGGACGCAGACGTGATGGCGACAACCAGCTTGAAGTCTGACAGGAAGACTCCCACTGGTATGCTGAAAAGGAAAAAGAAAAACATTTGGATTTTAAGGTAGAATATTGAGAGGGAAAGATAACTTTTTGTGTTTTGTGGCCTGGCACCATTACCTCATTTAAAAATTCACAACAACGTAATGCTTTGTATATGAGATTTCCCATTTTTGAATCATGAATACAGACTACTGCCACCTAATGGTGTGGAGAGTTATTTCCTCTCACAACAGGCACGGGAAAGATATGCCTGTTGGCTGTTATGTCGTTGCTTGCGGTGTGTTCAAGTGCAACTTTTTGGCCCAGACCCAGGCGATGCCACAGTCAGCCAACTGGTGCTAGTTCTTTGATGTTGCCTTTGTATGTCTGGACCATTAGGAGCCTGGGGCTTTACTCCCTGCTCTAAATCCCTAGAAGTATGCAGTTCTCACTCAACTGTGTGGGTTAGGTTATAAACAGGCTTTCTGCATTGCACAGTGTGAGAAAGAATAAGATTATCAGTCTAATAGGATAAGACGGCCAAAAGTGCCACATCAATAAATCAGCTTCACTTCTAAAACAACAGTAAGATTTTAATCTTATCTACGGGAGGTAGAGCGAAGTGACACCAGCGAATATGCTTCATTTACTGGAGGACTGATCTTAAGATTTTTACAATTACTCAAATCACTGCAGATTCCTTCCTCTGCCCTTGTAAAGCCACACCAGCTACCTCTGAGATATAAAACCAACTAATATGAGCTGCCAGGATCTGGAATTTACAGCCACCTATTAAACAAACTCCTTTACTTTCATTACATTAATGAATAGCATGTATGCGCCCTGGCTTGTTGTGTTTCTATTTTTTCTCCTCTTTAGTTCTCTCTGGTGCTTATTATCATCTCATCCCTTGATCTGTGTAAAAGTGCTCCTTGTTAGTTGTGTGTATGAGAATGTGTGCGGGTGCATGTTTCAGGGTTTGTGTCTCTGATGCAGGAGGCTCAACAACATCTTAGTTGCTCACTATGTGTCACTATGGGGTTCACAGTGTGCTCTGTGGGATTTCTTCTACACATAACATCAGTAAATTTCTTTTTTTTTTTTTTTTACTTTGTCCTGTTAAGTGGACTGAGACAGAACACCCCACTAATCCACAACTTACTAAAAACCACAGCATGCAGGTTGCATAATTCATGGTTAAGTTAATGAGGTGCGAGTGAAAAAAAATTATATTGATGAAGTGAGAGGTGCTAGAGGGGTCACCCTCTGTGTGGGACTGGAGAGTACACTTCATTAGTGTGCTAAGGAGTGCCAATCCCTGGTATATAATACATGACACACGTGAGGACAGAGACATCTAATAGATCACCATGCCAACAAACCACAACACATTAGGATTAGGAAGTTGCTACAGCCATGCCATGCTGCTGAAATATCTGTGGTGCTAACGGAAATATTTTCAAATGAGAGGTTAAGGGGGAAAAAATTAATAAATGCTCTTACAATCCACAATGTACTCTTTGATGAACTCTACACAAATCTCATCTTTTCTCTGCAGGTGGCGACTTGCTGTCAGTGAAGTGGAAAAACAAAACAAACATCTCATGGGACAGGAAAGCTTTGATGATGAAATTCTCACAGAAACAAGTGAATACAGAGAGACAGAGTGAATTAGGAGGGAACACATTCGATAATGGCAGAAGGAGGCTGAAAGAGAGCCACTTAGCACTTCACCGAGACATGTAAACAGATAAAAAACACACACACACACACACACACACACACACACACCCCTGGTTCTATTTCTCTGTTCAAATACATCTCTTACTTTATTAGTAGCTTCCTCTCCGTTTGCTATCATAAGGGTCCTGTTGTTTGGCCAATGCAAACCAGGGAGAAAGGAAGGGGACAGAGAAGCCAGTGGAGAAATGGGGTAAAGCTGACAAAGACAGAAAATGAGAGCAGAAGTATCCTGAGCACTTGAGCTACATGAGTGTATAAATTATTGTTCCTGTTTGGAGTTACTCCAGAGGATATGAGTGAGATGCAGCAGATTCATGAAATGAGACTAAAAGGAAGGAAGAAAGGAAGCAAGGCAGGAAGGAACAATAACAAACAGCTGGGATTTAGTGGAGCACTCCGTCTAACGTTCAGGTCCCTCATCTTCCCTACACATGCTTAACCTTTCTGTGACCTGTAGAGAGTAATGCCAAGGTGAGAAACACTTGTAGGTGTGACATATCTGGACCTTGACTGACTCTTGTTATGGTGCCTCTGGGCTTCTATTCTGGGATTAGGTGTGGTCGTAATGAGGTGCTGATCTGGTGTGTTTCTGGAGAATAAGGGTCCAAAGGGGAACGTTCTGAATGGGTGCGGCGGGTTTAACAGGAGGTGGGTATAAAGAGTCAAGTTTTAGGGTCAGGCAGGGGAACGGGGTCCTGTGCTGGAAAAGGTATTGGTGGAGTGTGATATAAACACTGCTGAATGGTTAATTGAAGCAAGATGGAGAATCTCTTTAACCCTGACTGTAGGACGCTGCGGTAGGCAGTTAAGACTGACGCACACACTCATGCTCTTGCTCTCCGTCTTGCTTTGTCTGCTTATCCCTCATATTTATGGAGACTAAATAAACACACACACTCTTATACACGTCACTTTGAGAGCAGGCGTGCTCTGACAGAATCAGATGATTTATGATGCTGAGATCATTATATCTAAATAGGCTTTATGGCTTGTCTGCAGTTTTAATGTCACAGCATCAACATGTGGTGCAGATTAGATTACAACACAAGATTGAAAAAAAGTCTACAGTTTCAGTTTAGTTCAATGGGATTGATTGAAAACCTGATGGAAAAATAATAGCACAGCCAAATGCTGTCTTCTTCCAGATCTTCATGCAGTGGCAGAGTGAGGTGGAGCAGGGAGGGTCAGGGAAAGGCAGCCAGGAATGTCTAGAGAAACGACTGACCGGGAGAGATCTGTTTTGTTTGTTCAAGTGTGTGTGTATGTGCATGCATGTTTTTGTGAGTGTCTGTGAGCTCCACCCTCTCTGCCCATGAGTGACTTTGGGACTGAAATGTGGTTCCAGTTAGGGCGTTTTTTAAAATCAGAAACATACTGACACTTCAAACAAGCTGGAGATATTTCTGTAGCCAACTCTGCTTTGTTCTTATTTTACTACAAAGCTCCATTCCCAGACTTTCACCCAAAAAAAAAACCTTTCCCTTCATTTTTACACAGAATCACAACTTTGACTAGAACTGACAGATGGAGATGCTTATGGCTTTTAAATACCACAAAGGAACTTTTATTGGGGATATTGCTGTGAGGTGTTTTAGTAGGCAAGAATTATGCCATTGCAGTAGATTTTGTGTGATCTGAACTTTTTCTGTGCTGATTCCACACAAATCTATCCCAAAGACTTCACATGTGAAGTTCAACTTGGCTGCCATTTGTTCCCAGTGGAGAAGTGATCCCCAATGAATTGGATGATATAGATATCATATTTTTGCTGAAAAGTGCCTGAAGACTATCTTAAATGTAAACCGGGCAGAAAATGATGACGAAAATGATCATCACTAATATAAACTGGCGACCATTAAGCTACTAGAAGTGTTTTTTCAAGCAAAAAGAAAAAACAAACAGGGTCATATATCGAGCCTGAAGTTATTTTTAAAATGAAAAGTCTAAAACAAGGCCACAGCAAGCAACTCCCATGATGACATTCGAGCAAATGAAGGCCCTTCATGAGCACAGTCGATGATACAGCACCACAGTGTGTCAGTTTCGGTGTATATCACCATTGGTCACAGGGCATGACATGACAAGCTGCTAATATTTTGAATGTTTTTGTTTATGGTTATCTTTGTCTCTTTCACTGTTGCTTTGTTTTTAAAATTTTCATAAAGCAGGGAATTATTTGTCTTTTTTTCAAAGGAGCAACAAGACACCTTTATACCTGATTCTATTGTTCTGTCCTGGTCTGCTTTCGCTCTCAGATTACTTTTCCTGGTCAGCTTTGCCCTTCACCGACATACATGGGACATTCCTTAAATTCCAGTTCAAAGAGAGGTTGATGAAGTATTTATAAGCACTGTTGTGTGTGCCTGTGTGTGTATATTTTAGTTCAGACACCATACATCTGCCCTGTGTTTTCAACAAAATGCTTCTGAGCAGGTTCAGTAACTACAGTAGCTTCTAAAGAAGGACAAAGAACAAAGGGATAAGGGGAAGGGGGAGCGAGCAGGCATGCTGACAAAACACCAAGAGGAGCAGGTACAAAAGTACAGGACACATAGGTACGAGTGATGTCATGTCTTCAAGACTTTTATCTCAATGAAACACTGTCTTAGTGATAGGGGTTGATTTGCCAGGATGTGGACTGTCGGCGTGAGTCATTCACAGGGGAAGGATCTTTTACCTCTACACCTCCTCTCTTCATCTATAATTTACAAAGTGAGAAATCACTGTGGACCCCAGTGACCCTGTGTTCACTGATACTGCTGGCAATGCATGCAGAAAGACAGTGTGACGTAGAGCAAGGTATTTGTTTCTGCACTACTATGTGTGTGAAAGTGAAGGAGAAAGTGTGTACTGCCTCTTAGCTTGTAAACCCACTGAACTTTACTGACTGATGAATCTTCCTCCTTGACCTCGCTTTGTCTGTCTCAGTGCTTGCTGTCTTTCCTTTTGTTTCTTGTAAGCAAATAAATAACGCACACACACACACACACACACACACACACACACACACACACACACACACACACACACTGTGTAGA
>JAVQJX010040071.1:0-18655 GCA_036025115.1 Ambassis agassizii
AAACTTTTCTGTTGTCATTTAATGTTGTATTTTTCTTTATATTGTTTTTGCACATGTGAATATTTGTGTCACATTTTTTTTATTTCATTTAATTAACTTGCATATGCCCTCTCTATTTGCATGGATTTTCTCAAATCTCCATCTCTGCCCCCACACATAAAGCTTCTTTATCCATGCATATGTTAATCCCTTTTAATATTTTGTTTTGTACAACTTGTAGCAGGAGGAGACTCAGGAGTTGACAGAAACTACAGTACATTCTGGTGGTATTCACTTTGCATTCTGCTGAGGCTGAGGTTCTTCCTCTACAGAATAACACGGTGAACTGGCTGTCAGAGTCGTTCATGTATCGCTGACTGTGCATCTTCCAGGTCAGCACAGCATCTGTTTTCATTTCAAGGAGGTTGTCAGTACAAAATCAGAACTTAACAGAGTTTCATTTCATTTACTGTTAAAGCTGCTCACATGTTAGTTCTCATTTCAAACATCCACTTTATTGTGACTTAATATAAACTTATAAACTACATAAGGGTGCACTTGCAGCAGCTCATCCTGATTCACTCATTTCACGGTAGTGATAACTCAGCAGCAGAGATCCATAAGAGCGGGACAAAAGAGGGGTTCACAGCAGAAGCAGCAGGGCGTTGTGTAATACTGCGGCTAGGAGGGATGGGGGCGGGGTCGGGTGGTGGATGTATGTAGGAGACATATATGTTAACATCAGCTGCAGCTCAGGGCGTGGTCATGAGTGCAAACTCATCGTACAGCTGCTAATGAGGGAGCTAGTGTTCCACCTCCTGCAGGGTATAATGAGGATGAGAATATTACCCTGCATGGCAGCTGTATTCACTTAGTTTAAAATGTCATTAAAGGTTATTGATTTAAGATCCATAAGTTGTTTTTATGTGACAGGTTACAAAGAGCCTGCTGTGCTGCAGCACATGTGTCACACCTGCATCTAAATGAGACAGTTTATTGTCATGCTTTTATTTTGAAATACCAGAATAAATAAAGATAAGCAGCAATAAGATGCTTTTACTTTAAGGTGCAGTTGTATAGGGTCATATGCTGGATTCAATGCTGTGTATGGTTACACAATAGTCCACTGTTGTTTTACACTGTTCTAAATGTTTTCAATTATTTTAGTTTTTTTCCAACACTCAATTTATCAGCCCCTCCTTTCCCTCTTCTTCACTGATGTACCAGCAGGTCACTACCTTTAGACTTTTCCTCTAATGTGTTTTGGATTAAATTTTGTTTAAATTCAACGTCAAAAAAAAATGTTGCACCACGTTGATTTATGCAGGTCTTATATTCAGTTTATGTGAAGCTGCCCTCAGTGTTCTTCACAGTGATAATGACATGGGTGACGAGAGATGTTCGGTCTCCCTTCACACCTCACTGATGGTTTCTGTGTGTGTGAGTGTATGTGATGGGGAAGGTCTCTCTCTCTCTGTCTCTCTCTCTCTCTCTCTCTCGTTCTGTCAGGAGGCAGCAGGGTGTGGTTCCCCCATCAGAAACAGATTTGTGTGGGAGCCTCAAAGAAAAAGAAACTGTTTCATGTACACTTTATGCTCTATATAATTATGTGCAATGTATTTTTCAACCCGTATACAACTATAGAAGCATCCTGCTTATTTTTACCCTTTATAGGATGACAGTACATGCTTATTGTATGGTTCTCCTTGTGGCTATAAATGTTTACACTTGTGCTGCGCTAACCAGAGTGCTGATGCTGTCGATGACATGCGCCAGAGATTTCATTTAAAAGGCTATTGCAGCGTGTTTACATGCTTAATGTACACCAGGAGAAGATGTGCTGTTATGTCTGCTCCCCCTCAGGCCAATAAAATGGAGGGTTTGATGTGCTAATTAGAATCAGGGACACCACAGACGTCTGTGAAGATGAGCATATAAAGGTATAAAAGCGATTATTCAAAAGGAGATAATGTGCAGGTTTTGCGGGTTTGAGGGTGATGTAGCTGTGGGAGTGGGGTGTGGCAGATTTCTAGTCAGTATTTTTTATGCTTTACTGTAGAGCAGCAGGAATAGAAACATGATTATTCATGCTCATTCTTGGCTTAAATTATCCATAATACAACTATGACATGATTAGATGTGACTCCTCCTTGAATGCGCTTAAAAGTCTTCTCCTTCCCTTTCAGGGTTAATCCTCATGTAGAGTTTTACAGGCGGTGTACTGGAAATAGTATGGAGGATTTGTGGTGACTACTGGACTTTTTTTTTTACTTCATAGGAAACACTGCCTGTCTGTCTTTGAACCATAAACGGTCAAAAATCCCCCGTGGAGATGCACAAGTAAATAATTCATGAGGTGTGACTCTCAGAGGAGGAAAAAAACACCCCGAAGAGGAAGAAAGAGAGAGTGAGGAAAGGAAGGATGAGGGGAAAAAAGAAAGGTGGAAGGCAGTAAGGCGGGGTGGGATGTGTGTGAAGAAAGGCTTGGAGAGAAAAGAGGTGGGGCATGGGGGAGTCGTAACAAAACAGAAAAGATGGTAGCTGAAAGTCAGAGCATGTATGACTGAGAGCAAGGCGAGGGGAAAAAGATGAGTCTGTGGAGGTGAGAGGTGGGAGGCAGGTGCAAAGGAAGGGGCAAAACGTGTGAAAGTGAAACAGCAAATGAAAGGAGCGCAGTCAGCTGTCTCTATGTAGCCATTAGCAACGAAGAAGAGATCCACTTTAACCATGCTGATATAAAACAGAGCATCTATTCCCAAGCTTTATACATGAAAACACATATGGTCAATAAGAATCTTTCTGCTGCATCGCTCTTTTAAAACTCCAAAATCGAGTTATTTCTGTGTAGCTTTGATCCTTTCGACCTCTGTCTTGTAGAGGCTTATATTTTTTACTGGCCTGTCTGAGACATTGTGTGTGTGTGTGTGTGTGTGTGTGTGTTTGTGTGTGTGCGTGCATGAGTGCATTTCAGAGAGACTTTTGCCCAATCAAGTGGAATAATGGGCGTGAAGGCAGAGATGTGGTGCTGGAGAGCTCCATTTTGGCAGAAAGGGTGGGGGGATGAAATGTGGGGAGTCTGCATTATTCAATACTGACCTAACAGGAGAGCTGGATCCTGCACGCAGTCACCAACTCATCCAGTGTTACAAGTCAGAGTTGAATGAATGCTTTGTTTTGTCAAAAAAACGATTTTTTGATGTGACTTTTCCAAAAATGGTGAACTGTTCCTTTAAGATAAGGCCACTTGTTAAATGCAATCTTCCTCTCATGAATCTTTTCGAATTTAATGTTATTATGTTGCTGGACTAATGTCAGCTTGGCCATCATATGTACAGTGCAGCCAGTGTGAGGAGTGCTAACACTGAGATAAAGATGTCAGGGAAAGAAGAAGTGATTCTGGGCTGGTCTATGAGGCTGACCCAGGACCTGCTGGAGGGATTACATCTCCCAGCTGACCTGACAGTGATCATCCTGCAGGGAAGCTGGGAGTTCTGATCAGGGGAGCTCGTCTGAAGTTGTGACCAGGCCCACTGTTTAAACTTGTAGTTCACCCTGCAGCCTCTAGGGGCTGGCTCCAAAGGTGAGTCAGTCCCACAGACTCCCATGTTAAAATGGGAGCAACTTGACAGCATTATAGTACATATGCCATAGGCCTGTAACGCTACCACAGAAACACACCAAAACCAGAAAAGAAGACATTAGGGATGTCACCGGATCTGTGTGGATGTGCCGCCCTTAAAGTGGTTAACTTAATGTATCACAGTGCAAGTTTCCTGCTTCTGCAATTGGCTGCCCTCCCCAGCTTCACTTCATTTCACTTGAACTGTGACGCTGCCAACATGGCGACGGTCAGAGCGTCCCACCAAGCTTCAAAACAGTTTTTACTGTCAATAGTTGTCATTTTTGAAAAGAGAATATGTTCACGATGCTTTTGCATCACATGTTAGCTCGCTAAACTGTTCCTCAACAGTTTGAGATTCATGTCACCACTCGAGTCACATGCTGGATCACTTCTTATGTATATATGTCATAAATTCTAATCCAGTTTTTGTGGTGTATGGTGCAGCTTTGAGGCCAGTTGATTATGTTGTAACACATTCACAATGACAATACTGATACAGCATGAATGCTAAATGCTAAAACTGTAGCATTGTCTTACAACATGACACATTTCATGGCTGCTGATTTTCAGCAGTAAACCTGATGAATATGCAAAATATGATGCAAACTATTCACTGTAAAGTCACAATAAAGCAGAGTTATACTGTATTCAGTACATAGATTGATATTTCTTGCAGTGTACTGAGGTGTGTGTAAACCCCTGAGACTGTGTGATGCAAGATTTATACAGAGATTACGTTACAATAGCATATATAAAAATAGACGGATGTTCACACCTTCACAGTGGGGAGATCTCTACATTATCCAGAAACTCTGTGTAAATTCATCTGTTGTCAAACGTGTGTCGAGTGATATACATGATCTAAATGATGTTATTTTAAACCTGTCATTTTATATGAAGCACTTCTTTCTCTCTCTCTCTCGCTCTCTCTCTCTTTGTTCCCTCCCACACATTTTCTGTCACTTGAGATCTAACCAGGCACTTAAGCAGCCCAATGTTGTGCACCACAGTTTTCTTTATCACTATAAATAATGCAGACCCCATCTAAAACTAATAAGGCAGCCAAGCTACATAACAAACTAATACAGAGTCTTATTGGAGCATTTTCATTCAAATCATCTTTTCATACGACCAGAACTGTGCGTCTCTGTGTGACGTGTTACACCATCATGACTACTGCTGTTTTGCTTGTAATTCCTTGTTATTGAAGCACACAGTGTTTTTACAGAATCAAGCTTTATGTAAGAGACAATGTCCTTTGTCCCTGTAATCCAACCCCCTGTCGGATAGAAGCCAAATTAGCTTTCTCTGCGGTCCACTGAGTGTGTCTAAAGATTATCACACACACACACACACACACACATACACACACACACACACACACACTGACTGACAGCTGCTGTGAGGGGAAGATAAAGGGGTGGCTTCCAATTTAGTAAAGGTCAGTGCCTCCGTACTTAAAGCTCCTCTCTGGGAAAATACTCAATCAATAATTATAATTTGTAACCACTGGCCACATAAACATTTTAGTGGCAAATCATTTACATAATTTTATCATTTATATAGTTTTTGTGACTCAGCTGTCAGCCATGCTAAACTGAGTGTGTGTGTGCTTCAGTATAAATTAAATAAAATAAACAGTGAAACTCCTCTTATAACATGTGTCACATTGGCAGGATATTTTCTTAGAGGACGTCCAGGACAACAGACTGATAAAGATCCCTCCTCCCTAGATAGCAAGCCTTTGTAAATTCCTGAGATTTGTCCATGAGACCTGAAGTAAATCCCGATCTGTTGTGAAAAAGTCGTAGCGTTCAGGAGCAGCTTTCTATTGTGTGTTATCAGTTCACGTGTAAAGCGAAAGGATACATTGATTTTCATTCAGTTTAGAGGAGGACAGGGGTTACAGCATGGACAGAATTTCACCTTCATTCTGTCTTTCAAAGATATATATATAGAACAACAGACAAACCTGCATCGTGTGGATGTCTTTGTTCTCCTTGAGGTGTGTGTCAAAAAAGAAGATTAGAGGGGGTGGACCAGGTTTTCCTTTGTTACCATGTGACCAGGAAGGGAGGGTGGACAGGATGATTGAACAGTCCTTGGGGACTGACGGAGAAGTGGCTCTTATATTCACAGGAAAAAGGTGAAAATGTGCAGATTTCACACATAAATGAATAATAATATAATAAACACAACAGGTGTCAGTTCATTCAGGTTAGTTTTAATATACTAAATATGTACAAAAGTATGTGGACACCCAGCCACCATTTTCCTGGTTCCCTGTCCATCCAATTAAGTATTGGCATGAGGTCAAGGTGATGAGGTCAGGAACAGTTTTCCACACCACACTGGGAAGATAATTGTGATTTTTGGCAGCCATGTTTAAACAGGAAAAACACACAATGTTATCATCTGTTAACAATTTGTTTGGAACTGTTGAATTAGGGTTATTTTTTTAGGACATTTTCCACTGGTTTGTCTATTGAATATCATTGATTGATTAATCATTCAATCAATAATGCAAACGGTCATCAGCTGCAGATGCAGACTGCAACATTAAACTAAAGACTATAACAGAAGTCATACATGGTGTCCTTTTACTTTTGGTCACATAGCGTTTTTAGCTTGTTGTTGCAAATCTTACGGTTCATGAGCAAAGATAATAAAGTGCAGCACAGTGAGTGGAAAACAATGCAATTAACACCTGAAATAAATGACCATCTGCACCCTCAGTCAGTTTGTAACCACTATGTTGTTTGATGAGAAAGCACAGTGAGACATAATCAGATAATAATTTAATCCAGATATCTGACGGCACACAGAAAAATCTCACCCAAGTGACTTATGTTCATTCAATCTGCACCGAACCTGAACCTTACAAGCCTCTAAACTGCTTTTTAATTAATAGCTGATCCTATCCCATTGATTGGCTCTCTAATTATGGGGCATGAGCTGACTATAGATCATCTGCAACCACACACACACACACACACACACACACACACACATATATGCATGTCACAGCACTCAAGCTGAACATTTTTCTTGCATCCACTTCATTGTGGTGGGTAAATATTTTAACAGTTTACCAGAAGCATTGCCTGAATGAGTCTTCATCCTCGTGTCCCACAGGCGCTGTGAGTGCTGCTGCTGCTGACTGCTTTAAATACGGTCACGCCAAGATAATGGAATGCTTTTGGTGTTTTCTACCCGATCAATAGCTGTTTATGTGTGTACAGTGACACAGTATATCAGCCTCTGGGCAGCCTGCCAGCAAGTAGGGAATGAAGCCAGTCAGCAGTTTGGGATGTATGAGGGAGGGGGAATAAAACACACACACAGACACACACACACACACACACACACACACACAGCAGACCTATGGTGGTGTTGATGAAGAGCAGAAAAGAGGGGCGGGGCTAGAGGTGCAGAGGTATTGGCAGTCGATGCATCGTGGATTTGTCATTGACGGATCTGCAGCACTGCAGCGGGAAGGTGAGACAGACAGACAGACAGACAGACAGAGGGTGTGTGTGTGATAAAGATGCTCATGGCTCCTCAGTGACAGGTGTTCTAATCTAATCTATCTAATCTAATCTATAAATGATTTAACATAGGACATACTCCCTATAAACAAAACATCATTATACATCAAAACAACCTGGATCCACCAACAACTTCTGTCTGTCTCTCTCTCCATCCATCAGTAAAGCAACATTTTTTTGATCAATGATGATATTTGATACATTAAAATGGCCATTAGAGTGACATGTTCCCATAACTGTCTCTGTTTTTATTAACAGAACCATCGCTCTGTTAACTCGAGCCTGTTAAGTCGCTTCTCCACCACAGAAGTGTCGCCTTAGAGAATCATAATGCCATGAAGTTGTCTTTTGAACGATGAGATTTTGAATGATGTCTTGTAATTGCTCTTCACTCACCCATAGCCAGAAGGTTACAGTGAATGACTCACTTCCAGGGAAACAGTCAGCAGCGGGCCCATCACTAGTCTTTATGTTGGTTCTCTGAGTGTCATGGCTGAAATAGATATCACTACTCAAATAGGCTCAGGAGACTTTATGGTACTATTTGATGCTTTAGCACCACCCACATAACCACACCTACACCTACACTGCAGGATGGATGAGAGAGAAAGCATGCAGCAGTAAACATCTCTTGGTGGCAATAGCTCAGCTGGCAACCAGAGGGCCACCGGTTCAAGTCCAGCCTCGGACATAGATATGTGGAGGTAGACTGGTAACTGGAGAGGTGCCAGTTCACCTCCTAGATACAAGGCACCGAACCCCCAAACTGCTCGGGGCCACTCCTCCTCTCCACTGTGTGCACGGGTGTGGTGGCAGCCCATCCTCACCAGAAAAACAACCAGGGAAGTTGCTTTGTCCGAAGCGATTTCCTTGTAAAATGTGTCTGAATTCACCCGTTTAACAACACCCTACCCTGTTTTTAATGCCCAACCTCAACCAGTCGGTTTTATGCTAAAGTCTGCAGCAGTTTGAAACAAAAGTTCATCAGAAAAAAAGCTCAAGTCATAAATAATCAAAAACAGAACAAAATCGCTCAAAAGGCAAACTAAAGTCAAAGCAACGAGTCTGTTTATCCATCCACCCTCCCAATGAGCGTCCACTCTAGTCTTATTGGTCTCCTGGTGACGTCTTGATGAAATCCGTTCATATTTTGTATAACGTGGCCATCCAGCGGGCGGACTTTCGACAAAATAGACTTTTAGAGTTTTATTAGGAGGACGTGTTTGGACCTGGCCCTTTAGTGGCCCAGATCTGGTTTACCAGAGGGACACCATTTTTTGTGGTATCTGGACTGAGTGCATTGTGGGGGCCAGTCCAAACTTACTTAGGACAAGCACATGAGACTTTATTGGTTATTATGAATCATAAGAATTAAGAATTAAGAATCTTTTTAAACTTTTTTTTTTTGTCGTCTGGTCCACACTGATTATGGTGTGTAATTTGCCATATGTGTGATAATCCCCTCAGAGGCCTCTGAGGGTCCTTTGAAGATAAAGGTAGTGGTTTAATTTATTTATATGGTGTTTGTCCAGAACTGTTTTTTTCTGCATTATTTTCCAACTTCTTCTTCTAGACCCATTTTATTTGTCTTTTACCCTTATTGATTTAACATTCCTTATTGCTTTGTGCATGGTGATAATTTGATATAAATTCTAACACATCTGAGACCGGACTGCAGCTGACCCCGCAGATCTGCATACATGTGAGGGCTTTGATGTCAGAGACCAATCACTGCTGAGTGATAATCAATAGAAGGTCAGCTCGCAGCAGCAGATAATACAACATCTTACTCAGGCCTCATTAGGAGCACATGTCACTACTGTTCCTGGGATTAGAGACACAAAAGAGGAGGTGGGGGAGCATGGACTGAACCTCCACCTTCAGTCCGCTGCCCTGCACGTCTGGATGTTTGAAGACAATATGAAGCATGGGATTGTCAATAAGTCGGTCTCCTGGGGGCAGGTAATCTTCTGCAGCCTGCAGCGCTGCGTAAACTGTGTCCCTTTGTGTCCCTGTCCACTTTTTACATCCTCTGCTGCACAACTACTGAGGCGTAGGGAAGGATTCATGTATAACTCGTACAGTAATCTCACTCTCAGTGTGACGCCTTCAAAGGTGAGCTGTTTGTTCTCTGATAAAAAAAAGAAATGATGCTTTTTGTAGAGAAAAAAACCCTCAATAATCCATTCAAGGTAACAGTTTAATTTTTGTTCTCACGTTCTCTTGTAACAAATGTGAGAAAATATAATCATACACACAAAGCATATTATGAGGCCTTTCCAAGGTCAGACTCTATAATCCTCTCCCACAAATGGAGACTTTAGAGAAAGCTAACTGCACTAATTTGTATTTTTTATGTGAACAAATGTTTCATTTGAAATGTTAGAGAGACAAAATGGGCAAACGGCTGTTGTTGGTAGGAAGACATATGAAGGCTAACAAAGGATTCATGCAAACTAAACGTGTAAATACTGTTTATAGGTTGGCTAACATTCATGAGTACTCTTCAACATGACACTTTGTGTGTACAATGTGAGAAACTTCAGACATTCACCCATAAAACAGTGAATAAGATTTTCCTGCACAAAATAATCATTGATCCAATGAGTGTGAGCGGAGTGTATTCACTGATTGATTGATTTAGCCATTGATAGCAACATTTAACTGTGTGCTAATGCTAGTTAGCTTTGGCTACACTTAACTATAGACAGCTAAATTAAGCCAAGAAACACTCTGATTGTTGGTGGAAAGCTCTCTGGTGTAACATTTGTAGAGAAAATCTTCTGTTTCTCTTGAACAGCTGCAGCTTCTTTGTCTGTTTGAAATGATTTTCTTCTTCTTCTCCTTTCAGCTGTTCCCGTCTGCACAGTGATTCATCTGTTTCCACCTAAATCTATCCTCTTTTTTCACCGTCTCTCTTTGTGCATCCTTATATCTCCTCTTTGTCCTTCCTTTTGACCTCCAGCTCCATTTCCAACGTCCTTCTATCAATACAGTATAAGCACTAATCCTCTGAACATGTTCAAGCCATCTCAGTCTGGAATCTCTGACTTTGTCCCCAAAACAGCCAACATGATCTTATCCCTCCTAGTCACTCCTAAAGAGAACATACAGAGAGCATGTCAGTGTAAACATGCACAAAATCAATGCTTTAAAACTATAGCTTTGTGTTTACTTTTGCTAACTAAGCTCAAGTTGACATTTCAATAAGAGGGCAGACAAATCATCTCATCATGTTAAGAGATTTCCCGCCAAATGTCCTGAAGATTTGTGCAAAGCAGATGTCTTTACAGAGAGAAACAAAAATGAGACATTTGTTTGGGTCTAGAGACCTGCGAGCAGCAGTGATTGCTCAGTTATTAATAGCCCTGATTACATTGTATTTTTAAGCCATGCTGCATGCAGTCACATCCTCCGGGCCTGAAGATTAATGGATGAAATGTGCTCTGTCTGACCTCTCAGGTTCACACCTGTTCAGCTGCAAAGGAAATTAAAGCTCACTGATGAGACTTAATTATGCTACAGTAGAGCTATTAATAAAACACTGGATTTAATGAAGGTATCGTTCGCAAATAACTCCACAGATGGAGTCATTTTAATCTTTTATCACAGAAGAACAGGTACAAAAAAAGATCAGACAAAAATACTGAAATTTCTCATCTGATTAGAGTCTGTTTTAAATCCTGAGTAAGAAAGGGAATTCTTAACATCAGTCTCTGATCAGAGGCAGCGGCTCCCTTTGAGCCTGTTAACCATTCTATTTGACTCACTCCTACAGCTTTAGGAAGGCTCTCCTTAACATTGTTACATTTTAACATATCCTCACAATAAAAATTATGTTATGTTTCTGATTAGTATTATTATCTATTTATCTATCTATCTATGCAATCTATATCTATCCATCTAAAAGTCCAACTAAGGATGTGGGTGGGGCTTGTGGATGTGTATGCAAAGTACTGGACCTCATCCAACAGTGCAGGGGTTGAGCCCCCAAGAAGAAGAATTTGTTTCTGGCTCAGTCAAAAGGTTTGAAGCAAGGCGTCTGGACTTTTCTTGAAGACATTTCTCTGCTCCTCCAAGCAGCTTCATCAGTTCTAAAGCAGTTTGGTAACAGGAAACGCTTTTGAATGAAAATGAACCTGGATGACTGAGAATCTTCATCAACTTGTTTAGTTTAGTAGAGTTTAGTTTCAGCTGTCTTTAGAATAAAAAGTGACTGGTTAAGGTTTGACATTTAGTTGGTAACACGACACATTTCACAAAGAAAACTGCTCACATGTGGTCACCTTTTTCCACCAGAGTCATGTCCCCGCCCCCTGTGAATGTGTAGGGATGCGGCAGTTTTTTATGAAGATGGACTGTTACATTTTTTGTTACCTTTGTTCCTCCAAAGGCTGTGTCACAGTCTGCAGGCTGGATGCTGGGCTCAGCTGTTTTGTTATGGATTATGCAGCACACGATGTTCACCTCTCTAATGACTGGGGGAACATTTTTAGGACACACACACACACACACACACACACACACACACACACACACACACACACACACACACACTGATCTTTAGAGATTTGTTGGAACATTGTTGCTTCAGTATTGAGTTGTCTTTCTTGTTAAATGATGCAGCTGCAGTTTTTATGATGATATTATTTTATAAAAATGTCATCCTACAGATTTTAATGTAAGGGTTGATTCCAAAAATACAAACCGGTGCACTGAAGGTTGCTGTGAGGACGCATCCCTTTGGGTTGGACTTGTTTTGCTGCGCCCTCCCAGGCCTCCTCCTCCAGAATAACGAGTCTCATCTGAATAGGGAGCCGACAGCACTTCTTCAAGTCAGTGACTACAAAAGTTGAATAGAGATAAATCAGAATTAAGTGCAGTATTTTCCTTTAAACATAAGGTCAAATGATTTCAGAAATACTTTAATTTATAACACGTAACAGAATCTCCCAATTTGCCAAAATATTCCTGAAATTTCTGAAGGGCTAACACATTTTTTTTTTACAGATTTTTTCCCCTCCTCCTGTGTGGTATGTTTTCCTCAAGGGTGCATTCAATGCATCATCAGTATCAGTCTGCAGAGATCAAGCTCTGTTATTCACGATGCACACATCAGTTCCTCAAAGCCTCCTCTGTTCTCCGCATTTTGATGCAGCCAGCTGAAGCCTAAAAATATCCAACGTCTCATCTCAAGATTCCCTGTTTAAATGTGGAGTTTTTAATATATCTGTTAATCACAGGAAGAAGTGATGAATCACCTTTATACATGTGAAGAGGAGAAGAGGAAAGTCTAAATATGTGTGATCTCTGGCAGGTTAGTTGTGAACAGATATATATAAAAAGGTGTCTGTATGTCAGTAATGATGGTAAATCCTTCACATGTGTACTGCGGCGCTCCTGAAGACAAAGGATTTATATCATGAAACATTTCTACATGTTATGTCCTTTTCCACTCCTTGATTCTACTCTTATTGTCTCAACTTTATAGAGGATTTAACCACATACTAATCTGAGGAATCTGCTATAATCTAAATGAGATCAATAAAAGAATTTGGTGGCAAATAAAGAGACGTTTCAGAGCACACAGTATCTATTAAGAGATTAAAAGTCAGTTAACCTTCACTCTACAAATCAAATCTTTACTTCTAAATCAAATTCTTTCTTATTCTATCCATTTTCTGATTAATGAAAAAAAGACTTTCCAGTTAATGTAATTGTATTTTTCTGGTTGAATACCCACTCATGAGGTCAAGACTGAGGGCGGCACCCTTCCCTTTTGTTTGGAGCAAAATGTCTTCCTTCACTGTGTCTGTCTGCCTGTCTGGCACTGCAGGCTCTGTCTCTGCTATTATTAGCACCAAAGGAAAAAAAAAGGCACAGTGTTGGCTTGGTTAAGAGGGAGGCCACGTCACACACACACACACACACACACACACACATGCACACAGGGCCTACCTCAAAGTGATTCAGCACTTTCTGCCAGACAGATGAAAATTGGTCATTTAATGTACAATACAAAACAAAAAAAATAGAAATATTTCCACTCAGGCTGTTTGTCAACAAGTTGATTTTAATTACATTCATTGTTTAGATAATTAAACTCAGGAATCTGAAATAAACCCTCTGCTTTCTGCCTAAGCCATCATGGTCCGTTTACAGTGCAGTCCTGTCAGGACGAGGGCAGTCACTCCCCAAGGCTGCAGCAGCACAGCAAGATGCTAGCAACAGATTCCACGGCAACAAGAGCAGCAGCCCACAAATTAACACTTTGTTTACTAATGCAAAGACTCTAACTGAATATCAAACGGAAGAATGATGCTTAAGCTTGGATACCATGTGTATCTGAATCACACACAAAAAAAAGAAAAAGTAGCTTTTTTTCAGACTCAAAGTTCAGTCATATGCCTCATCTCATCATTTAATACTTGAGTCGTCAGTGTTCATTTGTTTCTCCACTGAGAATTTGACTGTAAACCACCTGTGTCTCTGTGTGGTGACTGAGCTACTTCATTTGACTGCATTTCTGCATTCACCACAGCGTCAAACCCTCACCACCCTCTGCACCAGACCATCATCAGACAGAGGAGCTCCTTCAGAGACAGGCTGCTGTCCCTGTCCTGTTCCACAGACAGACTGAGGAAGCCGTTTGTCCCTCAGGCTGTACAGCTCTTTAACTCCTCCCTGTGAGCAGGACCTGAGCCACAGTGTGTATGGACTCTTAATCTCAGCTGATAGGACACTAATCTACTAATCTACACATCTTCTTTTGCTGGACCTATATCATCTTTACAGCATCCATATTGCATTCCTTCTAGTGTTTATATATATATTATATATAAAAATAAAAAATAAAAAGCAAAAAAAGTGCAAAGGTGTGTCTTTTTATTTTAGTATCCCTATGTTTAAACCCCGTTTTGCATGCTGTTGCTACTTGATACCTGCATTTCCCCTCAGAGATTAATAAAGTATCTGTATCTAAAAAGTTCTTCAAGAAATGTGGATATTCATGAGACCTCATTTGAATCCCCTTTATGGTGTCGAATGTGTGTGAGTCTCATACTTTAAAACGCCTGCAGGGTCGACCCCTCTGTCCAGTAAAGAAGAATGGCTTTGATCTGCAGACGCTGACAAACATGGTGAAATTTACGGTCATGGCCCACTCGCTCCACAGCCTGAGTCTCATTTCCACCACCATCAGAGCCTCACACAGACACTTATGACCAGACATAAAACATGCTTTATTCCTCAAGATAGCAATGTGGACAACATGGGAAGGAAGGATTACTACAGTCAGTATGTGTGCATGTTCAAAGATGACATTTAACAACCTCACACATTTTAAATTCAGAGCAACATCACAGAATTTCCCAACATGAAGGGTGTTTAAGTCGATTTTTCATCATAGTCTTCCTACATTTATAACCTCATAGATGTTTTCTTTGTAAAAAATTGGACATCAAGTATCTTCTGAACCTGCTTTGTCCTGTAGTGTCATGGGGGGGAGGAGGAGGGGGTGGGATCTGCTTTTCATCACACGCAATAAATTTGAGGATGTGGGCAAAATCCTGCACGATGAAGCGATGTAACACTGTGTTACACTTTTATAGGTCATGTCAGTGATCTTATCAACAGTCTCCTGAGTGGTGATCGGTCTTCCATCACTGCCATGTTAGAAGTCAGCAGCCCATTTGTTCACCAGGCTGTGAGAGGGAGCACCCTCCTCCTCCTCTTTGTCCTCATGGATGCTGATTAGCCTGAGGTATTAGATAACTGTATAAAGAGCTATCAGTCAAAGATCTTGAAGAACTGTGAAAAGAAGTTTTAGGTGAAATTGAAATGGCCAACACTCAACCATAAGAAGAGAAAACTGTCTATGTCCTGCAGATCAGTTAGCCCTGTCTATTCCAGGATACACACTTTATAGCAAATATATTGAGAAGAGTGGGTGTTCAATAAATTTACTATAGCACACATGAGAAATCATGCAGCTGCACAGTGTGCTGATTACACTGGGACTGAAGGCAAAACATGCTCTGATAGCTTCCAGCAGTAAATTTCAAATGAATCCCAGATTGGATGGACTTTTCCCAGTTGGAGGTGGTAACGTTATACATCATGTCAGTACTTCACATGCCTTTACAGCCTTGGAAAGCTCTCGTGTGTTTCCTATAGTTATGAAGTAACGGCAGAGTGGCTGAGGTGAAACTTAAAATAGAAAGCTGAAGCACTCTTCAAATTTGAAGCTGAAAAAGAGGGAGGGCTGTTTCGTAACAGGGCTTTTACGACGACATTTTCACTCCGCCACACCTTCTACTCAGCAGCATTGCAGGGGTATAAATCTTTGAAGAACTGCAACCTGCGTCACACACGCAGCACCCGGGCTGTCCCACCCAGTTGGTGGGCAGAGAGAGGAAAGAGAGAGAGAGAGAGAGAGAGAGAGAGAGAGAGAGAGAGAGAGAGAGAGAGAGAGGGGCTAATCAGAGACAATCTGTGAGGCCCAAGGTCGTAAGGTCTGGGAATGTGTGTGTGTGGAAGTGTGTGAAGCAGGGTTCGAGGGGAGTAAAGGTCAGCATACACTACAGCAGCAGGTAATCCATCATAACTCTGAAACGCACATCTGCACAACGGCCTTGAGAAGTAAAAGAGAAAATATATAGCATCAAGACAGGGGTCAAGGTGACATTGCTTTCTGTTTGTCCTCTATTGGATTAAAGTAGTATTTACTGAGCAAATTCATTTTTCCTTAAATAATATTAATGTAACAATATTGGTACTTGACTTTGAACCACATGGGTTAATTTTTTTTTCTTGTACTGTTAATCTCAACTTGGCCCATGTTGATACATCAAAAGTCATTTCCAAATAAACTTGAAGGGATAATTCATCACAAAAAGATTTTTATCCGTCTTGTCTGCTTTCCGTTAATATTATTCAAACCAAGCCCATCAATTGTTTCACTGTGCACAAGGCAGCGAGGCGAGTGGATGTAACTCTCTCTCTGAGTCATAATGTTCATCATGGATAGTGGCAGCTTCTGGAGTTGGTGCCTAAACATGCAGTTCCTTAAATGACCACTTGAGGCTGGCTCCAAAGGTGAGTAAATCTCACCTGACCTCCATGTTAAAACATCCAACGTTACTGTGTAGTTATGGGGTTTGAATGAAAGGAAGGTGCTCAACTCTGCACTGACTCTGTGCCTGTATTTGGATTAACCTGACGTTAGGTGGACTCAGGTGCTGACAATGTGGTGGGTTTGTTTTCAGGGTCGGGGGGTTTCCGGGACATTTTATTTTCTCTAAAACACCTTGTGTTGCTAAATGTTTGTATGAAAGCTGCTATATAATTATTGATTGATTGATTGATTGATTGATTGATTGATTGATTGATTGATTGATGATTGATTGATTGATTGATATCTGGTTGCATTACTGTACATCCGAGAGCAAGCCGAAACCTACCTAAAACTCTGCAACCATCTAGATTAATAAAAAACACTGCAGTAAACTTTCAAGCAGTGCAAGAGTCTGGGTAAATTATTTTAGGTCGGAACTTTAAAAATATTCTGTTCTTCAAAAAAGTGTTGAAATGAGACACAATGAAATCCTGTACAGCCCCGGTAATGTCAAGTCTTTATTTGATATGGTGTCATACAACGATACATGAGTAGTAGTAAGAGTAAAGAGAATAGCATGTCAACTACATTCAATTCCTATGCTTTTTTTTGTTTTCTTGTTGTCATGGCGACTATCATAAACAATGATTAAACACCCTACTGAACAGAATCATACACATCAAACACATGGCCCGAAGCTGCTGCTGCTGGTGTTTTAAGGCATTTTTTTTAAACATCCTATGGCTACATCTTGATTGTTGGTTTGTTGATTTATTGGTGATCAGAAAAAATGCTTTTTGTTCATGAATTTGCGCTTAGAAAAGTTTGGCAGTGCTGCAGTAGTGGTGTGTTGTGTTTTTTTTTCCTCTTTTGGTTTACAGTGTAAGGAAACATTTACAACCATTCATCCATTCTATTCTGAGATTTTTCTTCTGCTTGACACTGGACACCCCCTCCCTCCCAACTCATTCTAGTTATGATAGGCCACTGTGTAGATATACAAACACACTCAGTACAGTACTAAAATACTTCAGGTAAAACAACATGAATCCCGATCCAGAGCAATCTAACCTACAATCAATTGTTTTTTTTCCCCCCGTCATTCTTTGTGTGACTTTGTCAAGGCATGACCAGCAGCGAGAGAGAAAGACAGCTGTGTTAGAGTCGGCAGTGCACAAGCAGAAAAAAAAAACAAGTCTCTTATACTGAAGGATCTCTATTAGTGAGGTCAAACTACAACAGGCGTTTTTATCCAGTCATGGCCACAGTTTAAAACAGAGAGAGAGAGAGAGAGAGGTCAAAGTGTTTCAGACACACTGTGGTTCAACTAAAGCCGATGTATTGTGTCGTCATGGTTTTCGTCAGGCTGAAGTGATGTGCTATTGATTCTGGGGTTCAAAGGTGCTTTATGGTAAATGATATTATGATGCAGTATATGAATGAATCATTGAGAATCTCATGCATTTTGTGCCAAAGCTTAATTTACAGTCTCTAATTGACTGGACTGTGTTAAAGACTTCCTCCCTGTATCCCTTCACAGCACATTGTGCAAAAGTTACCAGCTTTTATAAGTGCCTCAAAGAGGAACTCCCCTCCTTGTTTTCATAGCATAAGCAGCCTACCTAAGTCACATCCTATAGTCTCATCTCTAGCTAACAAATACATGTCTATCAATAGGTGCTGTGCATGACGACGCTCAGCAGGATCGATGGCATCAACGCCAAGCAACAGAAAAAATGTGCGGATTGAGCGACAGGTTGATGGTTTCCATGCAAGCATGAAATCTACATACACCATGCAAATTATGCTGGATTAATACATTAGTTTAATTGCTTGCTTCAAGTCTTAATCTCGTTTAAATAGCTACAGTAATTCACTTTTTGTTAAACTTCACCAGGAAGTTAAAATCCTCCTTCATACTGTCATCATGCAGAGCTGATCGGACTGAAAAATTGTGCGAAAAGCAGTTTCAACCATCCTTATGTTCTTGCATTAATCTGCAAAACAGTATTACTTATTTTTGGCTGGTTTTTGATGTGTGCTTCTTTGTGTGTTTTAACTGTCAAGAATCACTCTATTTGTTTTTTAGTTGATACAGCTGATGGTGTGTTTTGAATCCTGTAAACGTGCACCGGTAACACTCGCGCACACATGCTTCCATTGGAATGTGTTGAGAGTCGCTCACAGCTTGTGGTAGAAACACAGGAGCGGAGAGTGCCAGTATAGTACGACACATTAAAGTGAAAAAAAAAGTCGGTTATTGTACTTTGAAAGACTTCTGTAAGTGATTGCTACCGAGTTTGCTGAGTTGGTGAAAGAGAACAAGAGAAAAAGATGTACTGTGGGTTTGTATAGTGTGATGGTTACAGTAATGGATTTTTTCAAAGTACA
>JAVQJX010040073.1:0-10821 GCA_036025115.1 Ambassis agassizii
TTGTAGATATTTTGGCTTAACTTTAAAGAGAGAAAGAAACTTTCTTAGATGGCATTTTTAAGGCCTGTACTATATTTGACAGCAACTAAAAGTCAGATGTGCATCTGCTTTTATGATTATATGATAACTTAATCTTTAGCTTTAAAATACATCTGCCAGTCGATTTGCCAAGTCCGTTTTTCAGTTTAAGCATCCATACAGGATAAAGATAAGGTTCTGTTTGATTACATCTGTTGGGCATGTTTTGACATCAAAGATGCATAAACCTTTTTCAAGTAAATACAGATGTTCTCCTGTTTTATCTCATCTGTAATAGCTGCAATGATATCTGTTTATTTTTCACTTTGATAAGATGTCCATATATAAAGAAATGATTTATCACTGTACAGATGAACTCAGTTATTTCAAGGGTTATTTCAGGGTTTATTGGACCGAGCAACATTTTTAGGCATGTATGCAGTTACAAGATCACCATCAGTGTGGCTAAATCACATTATATGTCCTTGTTTTCCTTCATTTAGCTCCTAAAAGTGAGAAGCCACTAGACAAATCCAAGATCTCCATCAAAGCTGCTGGTCTACAGCGCTCTCGTTCAGATGCTGGGAGGGATCATCTAGGAGAGCACCGCAAGCCCCCATCAGGTTTAGTTAAACCCTCTGCTGGAGCTTCGTTTGGCTACAAGAAACTACCAACAGCCACTGGTACTGCAACTGTTTTGACAGCAGGGGGCGTCACTATCTCCAGCGGATCTGCTACTGTAGGGAAAACCCCCAAGTCATCTGGCATCCCTGTGAAGCCTGTGGGGGGAGGAACACCCTCAGGCAGAAAGAACAGTTTTGATGCCAGCAGTGAGCAGAGCTTCCTGGGGCCAAATGCTCGAAACAGCATCCAGTACCGCAGCTTGCCCCGGCCAGCCAAATCAAGCACTCTCAGCGTGATCGGCCGACCCGCAACTCGGCCTGTGAGCGGTACCATTGACTCCAGTCTGTTGAGTTTGAAACCCATGCCCATCACAGGCTCCAGGGTTAAAGAACCCAGTAGCTGCAGCAGCAAAATGACAAATCGAACTACTACAGGCCCTGTGAACCAGACGGACCGGGAGAAGGAAAAGGAAAGAGCCAAAGCCAAGGCTGTGGGTGCTGACATGGACTGTGTTTCTCTGAAAGGAGAGGACAACCGGTCTGAGTCCACAGGAGAGTCTGCTGTCAAACTGCATGGGTTGAGGCGGACCAGCAGCAGCAAATATCCTGAGCTGTCATCACCAACCACACCAAGGTCTCTCATTTAAATAGTCCTCACCCAAATTCCAAAATAAGCAAACAAAAAAATGATGCCTGTCACATCCAGTGGTATCTTTTACTATTAGGTTTCCTTCAGTTTCTTTTTTTGGTGGTTATGATTTTTCTGCAGTAAAATGGAAGTCAAGTTGTGGCGCCTTGCAGAAGTATCTCTTTTTCCAGAGACAGTAACCTAATAACAGTGTTTCCTACCAGAATATTAGTTTCAGAGTAATGAGAACCTTGTTAAGTTGGGATTTATGTTTTAGAAATTTGTCATCACAACTTGTAAAACTACATCCATAACTATGTCTTTGTGGGTACAGCATGAAGAAAAATGAAAAAAATGATCAAATAGTTCTCAAGGAAATGAATACTGCATAGGTCCAGATAATTATTACTGATTCCCTCACCCTAATTTTTGTTAACTTTGTGTCTCTTCCTCCTGATTCCTAGAATGCTGAACACAAAGTCTCTTGGCCGTCCTCCCAGTTTGGCTCACCTGGACAAGGTCAACTCAAACAGCCTTGACTCCTGTGTGACCATCCAGGACCTTCCCCCCAAAGTCCCTCCTTACTCCAAACTTCAAGACTTGGCTAGCTCCCACATAGCCACCCGCCTCACCCCTAGCCCGGCGCCAGTCCTTCACATCAATGCACCCAGCTCCTACGCGAGTGAGAGTCTGAGCCTTAGCCTGAGCGGATCTCCAGTGCTCTATCCCAAACTGTCCGGCATGCACCGCAGCATGGAGTCCCTGCCTCTCCAGATGAGTGTGCCCGCTAGTGCGAGGTTTGCCGCAACAGACCTGCGTGACAAAGAGGAGAGAGGAACGGGGACCTGGGAAGCTGGAAGCAGGACGTCTCTCACCCTCACAGAAAGGCATGTGTCAGAAAAAAATGTATTTTCTGGTGCGAAATTATAACAAATATCTTGTCCGAGGGGAGTAAAACATTTTCTATTTATCATCATTCATTGGTTCAAGCATTTGTTAGGTAACTAAGCAACTCGGTCAACAAAACAAAGAATGTGCATTGCACAGGATGGTGGTTATTTAAGAAAAATGAAGCAGGGGAGGTAGCTGTAGCTGCATTTATCCTAACAGCAGATAGCTTGTAAATCATAATGTCCAGCTGAGCCAGTGTTTCAGCTTGAAGATTAGGATATAGGTTTTCTGGCAGCCGACGTACCATCCGCTTGTATTTTATGTGCCTCTTTCTGGAATGGATCTTCTAAGATCTCATTTTGAAGATGAAGAGTTGGATCCATCACAGAATTCGTGTTTATCAGGGTGGACATGGTCCAAATAATTTCCTGCCAAAGCATGTTTATGCAGTCCCACGCCATTTCTTTTTCTGAAAGTGCCCGATGTACCATAAAGACTGAATGTAGACTTTAAGGTAAAACTACAAACCAGAATGTATTTTAAAAGAATTAATCAGGCTGTTTATTCTCTATTAATACTGTTTTTTTTTCTCTGTCTTCTCTACAGCTTGCAAGCAGACCGGAATACTTTGCCAAAGAAAGGCTTAGAGTGAGCCAAACAATTATCATCTATTTAAAAGTTCATGCTGTAATGTCACCTTGTTGTTTGAAGTTAGAATGACTCTTCTGTTTTTTTTTTCAGACGGTATGGCTCAAGCCTGTCAGACAGTGATGGAAGCAAACCGGGAAGGCGCCACTCCCACACCATAGTCAGCATGACAGAGAGTGATAGCCCCCCTCAGCTGCCTTCACCCACCCGCCCTCTCCACCCCTCCTCCAACAAGACTCCTCTCACCAACGTGGGTGAGTCTGCTCTGCTGGCTGCCAAGTTCTAAAAACTCTCACACTTTGGAAATTAATGAGGCGTTGGATCTTTCATAAGCCCTCAGTCTAATTATTATTGAGGACAGGCACATGAGAGAAAAGCTGACTTCTTGGAGTTAATCAGTCAAGTTGTGAATAATAGATTATGTCATGCCTATCAGATTTATTGTGGATAACATGATTATTTAACATTTGCTTGTAGACTTTAGTTTAAGGCTGAAAAATTCTGGAGATGAAGGCAACAGGGAATAAAGTCAGGCTATATTTATCTCTTTGACTGTTGTGGAATCAGTGTAAGGTGTTGCCTTACACCGAGTCATCAGAATATGGGTGCTACACACAGTCTATATCTGTGTGTATGTGTTGCATCGAATCCTACAGTTTTCTCTTCTCTCCCTTTCATGATAGTTGCCCCAATTTCCAGTGGCACCCCAAGGAT
The DNA here is from genome assembly GCA_036025115.1 of Ambassis agassizii. Lineage (NCBI taxonomy): Eukaryota > Metazoa > Chordata > Actinopteri > Ambassidae > Ambassis > Ambassis agassizii. The sequence continues at coordinate 3,523 of JAVQJX010040073.1, forward strand.
ATCACGCTCGAACAGCATAGGTCCCCCCAATGAGTCGGCCTGCGATCTGTACGGATCCTCCCCCCTGGGCAGCAGCATGTCACTGGCTGACCGGCCAAAAAGCATGATGCGGTCTGGCTCTTTCCGCGAACCAGGGGATGATGGTGAGCCTGTGCCTTTCTGCTGAGCTCCGTTCTATGCAAAGGAGTCTCCCAACATGGCTTCACATGAAACAAAGCTGTCCACTCATACTGCATGCAATCTGTTAAACAAATTGTTAAAAAAAAGACATTTTGTGAAGAAAAGTTTTGCCTTCAGGATAATTTAAATCTGAGCCTGATCTGTGTAAAACCTGATAAATTTAAACCTGCTCCACTGCTTGTTTATGTTATGTACTTCTCAAAAGCATACACTTTAATGGTATTTATTATTCATGAATCATGAAAGAGAAATTTGTTTGTAGGTATTGTGAACAGTGATGAAACTCACATCTCTGCCTTGCTTGTTTCAGTACATGGCTCTGTGCTGTCTTTGGCATCCAATGCCTCATCCAACTATTCCTCAGTGAGTACATATTGCCTTTGGATGGATTGAGAACTGTTACTTTAATGCTTCTCGTTCACATATATCGTCGCCTTCAGCGAATCACAACAAAAGCAGACAAAATGTCTTAATTAAAAAATTAAAATAGGGGTTTCCTTTGAGTTTTCCTGACTGCCCCTGAACTTAATCCTCTACTATATCCTTCTTACTTTCTCCATGCCTTCTTAAGAATGAGGAGAGGATACAAGGGGAGGTAAGGCCATCGTGCCATTAGTCTTTGAAACGTGTTGTTTTTTTTCATCTGCATCATCTGTCAATCATTTCCTGTTGAGACAGGTCCAGTCATCAGATTGTGTTCTCAGCACACTGTGGCTCTGGATCTGTATCTCAAGAGCTCATAACACAGTTCATTTCACCTCATATCTAATGTTCTGTTTTTACCATCTTCTAACATTTAATAAAAAACACTCAGACCTCATAAACCTTCCAGTGCATGAGGAAAACATTGTTTCTGGATCATTTTTATGTGTTGTTCAATAACCATTACGTTATGATGTGTGCATATTCATGCAAACCTATTAACACATTCCAGTCAGTGTTGCATTATCATAGTAATCATGATGACAAATCTGTATTACCATCTCCTTGTCTGGCTAATTGTCCTTGGTACTGATGATTTTCAATGTGTCCACAGCAAATCCGCAAGTTGAGACGAGAGCTGGAATCCTCACAGGAAAAAGTTGCCAATTTGACCATGCAGCTTTCTGCCAATGTATGTACAATTTTTTAGTCATTTATTCCATTTAGGTCTCTTTGTCTATGTTTATTCGTTATAAAAACTGCACACAGATATTTTCAAATGTCCTCCAAGTCATTGAATGTTTGTCCCACAACCAAATATAGATCACATTAGTTGACTTGGCCATGGCAAAATACACACAAGTCCAGAAATAAGTTTCAATTTACCATGCAACACTTGGTCTCATGACACATCTCTTATCCTGATTAATGTCTTGCAACTCTTTCTCTTTACTATATTTACATGACAATTTGCCCACCGCATGTGCTTCTATTTGTGTAAATGTCCAGCTTATGATGCTCGACTGTGGTATGTTTAATGAGACAACCACAGAAACCCAACAGACCCCTCTACCAGTCTTCCTATTCAAATTTACTAACCAGCTTTTTTTTTTAATTTTAAGTGACTATGTGAGATCCAACTAGAGTATGTTTGTGTGTGTCTTTCTCTAACCTGTGTGCTGTACAGTTTGTTCACACGCCTAATGCGACTGTCCCTCTCTTTTACACTCCTGGCTGTTTTGACTGCTGGACTCACTGCTGTCCCCCCCACCCCTTCCTGCCTGCTTCCCACTGACCCACACCTCTGGATGTTGGGTGTTGCAGCAAGGCCAGGTTTGTTAGTGTAACTTCCTGAGCACCCTGTGTCACTCTCCCATCATGCTTAGTGGACTTCTTGCTGATTTGTGTTTGTTGTGGTGTTGCACTGCTGATCCAGCATGTTGACCAGAGGTACAATATACAGATATTTTTTGTTTTTTGTATTTTCTGTGGTCAACAAACTAATAAATAAGAGCTTATTCTCATTTCAGAATATCTATTATATATTTTGATTACATCCCTAAATTCACATGGAAAAAACGGGTCAACCACACAAAGGGCTCTCCTGGGAGATGTGGGTGATCTCCATAAGCTATCAAACCTACATTAGATAAATCTACTAGCAAAAGAATACTATATATAAAAAAGGATGGTTCTCCTGCTCAAAGTTTCTTCCTGTTAAAAGGGAGTTTTTCTTTCCCTTTTCTGCTTGTTTGGGGGTTCAGGCTCTGGTAGAGACAATACTATATAAATAAAGATGAATTGAATTGACCTATTTCAATATGATCTGTCCTATGTCTTTAAAAACACAACTTCTTCACCCTCCATCATCGGCTGTAAATGGTGTGAGAGTCAAACATGCTACATAATGAGGTTCGTCCCTCAGTGCCACACCACTCTCCCTCCCTCCCTCATCACCTCACCCACAGCCCTCATGTCCTCTTTCATCTCTGACATCATCCACAGCTGTCCATTGCTCCGTCCCCTCCTCTCCTCCTCCTCTCCCAGCAGATGGAGAAAGCCATTTATTTGATGTGCTGTGAATGAGTGTGTCAAACTGCACACCAATTGGATTCAGCTGGTGATTCATACCTGTCTGCTCCCTGTCTCTATTCCACCACACACACACACACACACACACACACACACACACACACACACACACACACACACATAGACTGTCTCTGTAAAACTTTTTTACCTTGATATACATTTCTTTTCTTACAGGCAAATTTGGTTGCAGCATTTGAGCAGAGTCTGGCACTGATGACAGCACGTCTGCAGACCCTGTCAGTTTCTTCAGACCAAAAGGTAAATCTGTGACAGTTTCTGCTTAGTTATTTAAGGAAAAGTAAATAAAGTGAATAGTTGTGAAGTAGACTGTTTTGAGTTGGATTTGTCAGTCAGAGAGAGACTTCTATGTGACATAGCTGTCCTATGAGATGTGGGTCAAAGGTTTGCATGGAGGGATTTCCATGTTGTCATCAACCACTCAAGACAACCTGACATCCTCACTGAAAGCTAATAGACATTCCACAATCCTTACTTCAGAAGCATCGTGGTTCAGTTACCAGCCTGCCATGTTAATACAAACACATCCTCTCCCCAGGATTCTGAGCTCACTGAACTGAAGGAAACCATTGAGGTTTTGAAGACCAAAAATACAGAAGCCCAGGAAATCATCCAGCGGGCTCTTACTAATCCAGAAGTCACACCTAAAGGTACATAGAGTAACATCAAATATAATAAGGACACTGAAGAGTCTGTTCACTCAGTATTAAAATTGTCTCCTTCTCGCTTTTTAGAGGTGCTGATCAATCGGCAGAACTCATCAGAAAGCATCTCCAGTCTCGCCAGTACAACCAGCCACTCAAGTATGAGCAGCCTGAAAGAGCTGGAGGCTAAGAAGAAGAAAAAGAAGAGTTGGGTGAGGAATCACTAGCTGATGTTTAGCTGAATGGAAATATGAGTTCATTAGTGCAAAAAAAGTCAATATATAAAACATAAATATATTTTTATTGCAGAGGATCTGGGTGAATGGTAGCATAGTCATAGTCTGTGCTACTGAGGCGAATGTGAATATATATACATTATTATTTAAAAGCTTAATTAAAAGTTTATGTTGCCGCACACAGTGTTCAGTCCTACTTTATACTCCTGCATGTGTGTGTGTGTGTGTTTCTTCTCCTATCTTGTTCCAAATCTGTTATTAAGTATGACTCTGGTCTCCCCCTCATGCTGCCCTGCTTTTTATTTTAGGTCTTTGAGGTGAGTGATGTTGCTATAGTAAATAAACCCCCTGTATGCACCTTCCTTCATCTCCATGCCTGTGTGCACTTTATGAGTCATACTTGTAAAACGATTGGAAACTTTAAGTCATCCGTCTTTTTTAACCTACCAGTTCACTGTATCAGGTTTTTGATATACTATAATATTACTTTGTATAATGCAGTGTGGTCTTTATGCGCTCATATTATGTTGTTTGAATGTATTCGGTGTTCTTTAGTGCACTCATCATCATACTGTTTAATGTCTAAGTCAACTATTTTTTACTTTGCAGACCTCGTTGCTCACAGTATTTCTTCTCTCCACAGCTACGTAGCTCTTTCAATAAGGCTTTCAGTAAGAAAGGCTCCAAACCATATGCTGACATTGAGGAGATAGCAACCCCAGAATCCTCTGCACCATCCTCCCCGAAGGTCCACCATGATAAAGATGACGCTGCGTCTTCACTGAAATCATCCACATCTGCTTCCTCATCTGGGTACAGCTCTCCATACAGTGATCTGTGTTTATAGTTCTGTCCTGTCAGTCTGCTGCTCCTGTCTAATGTTGTTGTTTCTGACGATCTGTTGTGACGTGAATGTTTGCAGACTCTGTGAAGGGGGTGACGGGTCAGATGATACAGTTGTGACAGAGCTGCGCTCGGAGCTGTTGGCGAAGGAGCGTAAACTGACAGACATTCGCCTGGAGGCTCTGAGCTCTGCCCATCAGCTGGAGCAGCTGCAGGAGGCCATGAACAACATGCAGGCATGTTCATGTTATTTTCATCAAAACACTATTAAGCATTCAGCATGAAATGCCACCTCTTTTGTTCTGTAAACACTACTTAAATTAGTAAATACGATGTGCTTTACAGAGGACAGTGGAGAACCTGAAGGTTGAGAACGACCACCTGAAGACAGGAACTCTGTCTCCCTGTCCATCTCCTGGGCCCTCCAGTTCTGTATCCCAGTCCTCAGGTCTTACTGCTCTGGGAAGCTCGTCACCCCGGCAGTCAGTAGCCATGCACATGCCCAAGAGCTACAGCAGAGGAATGAGTGAGGGCAGCAGCTCAGGTACAGTAAAGTCGCTGATGTGTAAAGACAAAGCCAGCTCTCTTAAAGTAGTGCTTTTATTTGAACACTGCTTCTATCCTCTTTTTTGTTCTTCTGAACAGACATCCACTCTGCAGATTCTCTCAGCCTTTCCTTACAGAGGGATGATCACCGTGTCAGGGTGGTAGTTTGTGTGGCAGATTTACACGTCTTTAAGGACGTAAGTATGTTTTATCTGTCCTCAACTTTGTTTTGTAAACTCTTCTAAGTCTTGTCTAATAACCACCTTGACTTTGTATCAACAGGAGGTCAAGCAGCAGGATTTCTTCATAGGCACGGTCAGGGTGAATGGTAGGATGGACTGGGTCATGCTGGATTCAGCTGTTAGCCAAGCTTTCAAGGTGAGATGCCTTCCTCTGACCACTTGTGGCTCTGTATCACCTGTTCAAGGACTGAATGTACAGTTTGCATGATCACATTTGTGATTCAGCTGTCACATTCAGTTTATTATGTTGGAAGACAAACAGTCAGTCATATTTGGAAGGTCATTTAACAAGACTCTCCTGGTGCTGGTATAATTTGTAGCATGCTGTGTGGTGCCTCATAAAACCGAATGTGTCATGAGCAGGAGGCATGTGGCTGGAAGCTAGCTCTGAAACAGTACTGAAGGCAGTGGTCTCTCTCTTAACTCTGCTTCCTCTCTCTTTTTTAATCCAGGTGTACATAACCAAGGTTGATCCCACCTCTAGTCTGGGCCTGTCGACTGACTCTATATACAGCTACAGCATGGGCCACATTAAGAGAGTGTTGGGAGGAGAAGCTCCTGAGACACAGCCGTCTCGCTGCATGTCCCGAGGACCCACCGGCATCACAGTGGCTCTGAAAGGTCTGCAGGGAAACTATAATAAATGAAGTCGGACCGATATGAGAGTTAGCACTGTATTTGTTATTGTCATAGTTAGATAAGTGTATTTAATATAAATCCTCATTTTAAAAATTCATGATTGTTGATACATAACAATTGTAGCGTCTTAGAAACACTTAAACTCTCTGCTTTGTTGTGCAGTGTAATGTTTGTCTACTCAGAGTGACAGCTGTGTTCAGGCCTTCATTGGTTTGTTGTTGTTCTTCTTAGTGTCTACATGCAGCTCATACACAAGCAAAGCAAATGGAAAGAGCTCCTGTGTTTAGCTTATAATGCAGACCACCTCAGCATTATCACTGGGAATGCAGTTACATGTATTCTATTTCCTGACAGCAGTGTTGTGGTTTGTGAGTAGCTTGTATGTGGAGCCCATCAGCCATTCTAAACTAAAGCTAATGATCAGCGAGGCGACTGGAGCTTCTGGATTCAAAGTCGACCCCTCTCCACCTTTGCATGCAGGAATGTATGGAGCGAAATGCTCTGAGAGCTGGGAAATAAGCGGCAGCCCAGACAGGACTCTGAGTAACGTGATCCCGGCACAGTCAGCCCCAGCTGGTGGACTGGCCTCAGACACACGGGCCCCATAGATGTTAAAGGCAGATTGCACTTCTGCAGGCAGTGGGGTGGGGCCTGCACAGACTTCCTTCTCTTGATGCTAAGCTATTTTCAGAAAGAAATGCTTGAACTGTATGTTGCTTATGGAGGACGTGCAAGGTGGATTACTCTGTCTTATCCAGGCCCCTCCTGTGTGGAATGTTTATTATTTCTGGTACCGATATTAACAGAATTCTTAACAAGGACTTGAATATCACATAACAAATTACACTTTATCACCAATCAACGATTTGTCTTGGGTTTTTTGCAGATAGTCATCAAGCTCATTGTTTATTACAGCAGTTTAACATGCAGGTCAGTCACTCTCCCTTTCCTTTCACCATGCTCAGGTTTGAAGGAGAAGTGTGTGGACAGCCTGGTATTTGAAACTCTCATTCCCAAACCCATGATGCAACACTACATCAGTCTCCTGCTCAAACATCGCCGACTCATCCTGTCTGGACCGAGCGGGACGGGAAAGACCTACCTGGCTTCCCGGCTGGCTGAGTACCTGGTGGACCGCAGCGCCCGTGAAGTCACAAACGGCATCGTGGTCACTTTCAACATGCACCGCCAGTCTTGCAAGGTAAAGGACACTGCCGTCCCATAAAACATCTGTTTTCTGTCTGCTTCGTCATGATGCCAGTTTACTCCTCTTCTTCACTTTCCCAGGATCTGCAGCTTTATCTTTCCAACTTGGCCAATCAAATAGATCGAGAAACGGGTTCATCAGAGATCCCGCTGGTTGTTATTCTGGATGATATTCATGATCCTGTTTCCATCAGTGAGCTTGTCAATGGTGCTCTCACCTGCAAATATCAC
>JAVQJX010040191.1:0-11344 GCA_036025115.1 Ambassis agassizii
AGAGGAAATGCAAACATGATTACAAGGCAGTCCTCATGAAACTTTTTACTGCGATGTTTTAATGGCTCTATTGTTAGACATTCCTGTCAGCTGAAATTATGACATACATGCTGCGTAATGACATAATAGTGCTGCAAATACTTCCTCTTGGTAAATAAAATTTTAGAAATGTGATAAGTTATTTTTTTTTTCTTGTGCTTTTTAGCTAAAGATGCCCTGCGTGATGGTCGCTCTCCCATTATTATTGACAATACAAACATCCAAGCCTGGGAAATGAAGCCATATGTTAAAATGGTAAGAGGTTATATTATGCATTAGTATGTAGTTACAGTATTTAAGACTATTGTTCCAAATAATACATTTCTGACTTATATTAACAGGCCTTGGAGCGAGGATACAGAGTGGACTTTTGTGAACCAGACACCAGCTGGAAATTTGATCCTTATGAGCTGGAGAGGTATGATTTGATGATTATTTTATTTAAAACATTTATTAGCAGTTGTAGAAAATGTTCACATCCTAACATTTCCACTGTTTTCCCACCAGGAGGAACAAACATGGCGTTCCTCAGGAGAAGATCGCGCAGATGCTGGATCGCTTTTCATTTCCCATTTCCATAGACATTGTCATGAATTCACAAGAACCTCATCATGTGATCCAAAGACGTCAGCCAGATCAGCCACAGATGATGAGAAAAGAACACTATTTTCATTAGTTTCTACAGGAATTTAACAGCCACATGTTTTTGGCTTGAAGACCCAAATTATACAGTTTGCTGCCTCAAGATACTTTTTAAATATATTTCTTTGTACATTTGTAAAAAAGTGAAGAAATATATTTTTCAGAAGAAGTTTAATTGTGACTAATTTGTTGCATTTTTTTTACTTTTGTATTTTATTGACTGAGCTTTCATATATGTTCTTTTTGCAGTTTGTATGTTTTTAATACAAGATGCAATAACATGGAAATCTAAAAAGTCAACCTGATCTGCCTCGTGCCAGTTTCCCACCTTAATCAGTTGCCAGTTTGTGTCACTGTTCAGGATGGCACATTTTCTTTTGAAAGGTTTTAATGCCTATAGCGTGTTCTAAAGGAAGTGCAGAATATTTTCTCATGTCTTCATATTTCTCAGAGGAATAGTTTAGTTTAAATGTTATTCACTGTTTGACCTCACCAGCTATAGAAGTCAGAAGCTCAGTGAAAGAGCTTTTGTTCACAGTAGTTGTTCTCTTTTTAATAACCTGAATTGAGGGAATTGTGTACCAAAACAACTCTCATTGATTGGAACATAATCCCCTGAATTGTCTCCTTTGCAGGCTTCACTCAGTTTAACAGAGGGAATGACAGACAAATGCAAAAGCTGCACCAGTGTTCAGTTGTTTGTTGTGTGGACACACTTCAAAATGTCATTATGTCCTTAAAGCTATGGTCTGAAGAGTGAAAGTAAAGCAATAATAATAATATTACATATACCACCAGTTGTGTCTTTAGTAAACATGAGATATTTCTCATGAGACCAGTGTCCACACTGGCAGCAAATGATTGTTGCCAAAGCCGAGCATCGAGACCTTATTGCAGCTGCAGTACACAGATGACTAACAGTGGAGAGGTCTTTGTCTGATAGCATTCATTAGTGTGTCTCACAGGAAATCACATTTCCTTTTCTACTCCCCCTGGTGTTCATTAAAGCGGCACAGACAGGTGCTGTGTTGTTGATTATGCATTTTTTTTTCTGATCAGTGAACTGTTGGGGTGAGCCATGACTTTTTTTCAGGACCACAGACAGATTTGACTTGAATGCATATCTGCAATCTGTATATTGGTATTTTTATCTATAATTTGTACGACATTTATGGAGTTTCTTGTGACAGATCAGGTTGTTGCCGTTTGCTGGCTCACATGCAAACTTTTCTTCCATGTTTAAAAATAGCACTCAGAAGAATGGATGAAATGATGGAGCTTTGTTGTGTTGGTTTGGCTGAGACGAGATGGACTCAAATGCCAACAGAGGATGGAACATCTTACAGACATTGCTCAGGAATAAAGGGCAGATTTGTGAGCTTATTTATTGATTGCTTCATGTACGAGTGTGAGTTTGTTGAGTTGGTTTGGAAAATGTTTCACTCGCCCAGAAGCTGTGATGTACTGAGAGCCTGTGATAACTATGAAACTGTGGAAGTGCAGTGAATGTTTGCTCATGTTTAACAATGAAAACAGGAAGGTATTTACTGCTTTGTGGTGACTCAACAACGCTGACCGACTTATTGCCCACACTGCAGCATTCAGCGCACCTTTGTCTGCAGCTTCCTGCCTTTTCTCAGGAGCTTTATTAACACAACACTGACCTTGATGTGCAGAATGTCGTGTGCAAGCCAACAACTGCATGTTCAGGAAATAAAGGCACAGACAGACTTTTCCTCCTCAGTATACAGACTGAATAACCTGAGTGATAAATACAAGCTTATTAAGTCTTTCTTTGTGCAGCGTACATGTACCCTTCTGAATGTTATAGCATAGAAGCTGTTCAGTTTGAGATAAAGATGACCTTGATTCAGAATCAATGAATGAAGGTGGTTTTAAAGGAGTTGCTTTCCATCATGTGGATGACAACGCTGCACTGAAAACTTATGACATTTTACTCTTTTCTTATATACGGCAGCCGACAACAACCGATATTTTCTCAGCATGTTCTACAAAGCCACAGATAGCATGTATGAACGAAGCATGACGTCCCCTGCAGAGCGCTTTGTGTCTCTGTGTGAGGCTCCACTCCTCAGTGGACAGTGTCACAGTCAGCCTATATAACATCAATACAGGCTGCATGGTGAACTGCAATTTATAACAGCACTTCATTTCTAAGCCCTGGAGACTGCTGCTTCTACAAGAGTGTGAAATTTCCACAGCTGCATGAGGACAAACACAGCAGGCACAGAGAGATACGAAGACCAACATTTTTTTATATCAGCAGGTCCCACAACAAAAGATCATGTCTCGTTCACTGAAGCCGCTGCATTGTATAGAGGTTTAAATAGAGTTCAGATGAATGGGTGCTTCATCTCTGTGCTGATTTTATCCCTGTGACTGACTGTGCCCTTCATTGTTGTTGTTTTTTTATATATTGCAGGATTCTGTATTATCTAAATACAAAGAAAATCATTTCTTTGAAACTCAAATGAAGAACACCGTCACCTTCTCTTTCAGCGTGAAACAGGAGGACGGCTGTCTTCGCTCTCTATACAGTGAAAAAGCGTTGACCTTTGAAATCCTGGACTGTTCAACAAGCAGAGCCTGGATAAAGTGTGAGTCTGTCCACGAACAGGACGAGCTGAACAGGTTGTTCTACACAAAGACCACCTCAGACAGGTCTATTCACATGTTGTCAGGGGCTCTCTGGGGAAACCACAGGACTCACCTCAGGATTTATATTCAGCTTTCTATTTCAGGACTGATTATAATGTAATGAACAGCATCCACACACACTCCAATCTGAGCAGTATTCAGGCTGTGACCTTCTTTAAGTATGCTTGGAAAGGCCACTGATACAAACCTTGATTTGTCCACAAATACACAACTTGAATGATGCCTCACCTGTCTCTCCACCTGTGTGTGTTGTATTGAGTTGTTTTTCTGGAGAACCACAAAAAGTGAAAAGTGGACAGAAACATCAAGTTCCCAGACAACAAGACAACAATTTGACATTTTGAACAACACAGTTCACACTGAATTGGACAGAGACAACACTGAGGTAATTAGAAAGGCGGTGGACTCTTTCTCACAAGTGCAGTGCTGTATCAGGGAGTTTAAACCCAAAGTCACACCCGCCCCCTATCAACCCAGTGGTCCATGGATTGTCATCCAGTTTCTCCCCCACAGTCACATTAGTCCAAAACAAACAGCTTTACTATGTGAGTTTTACACAGATCCACGCACTGAGGTCACAAATGAGCCTGTATTCCTCACCAAACTTGTAGTACTTTGAACATGTTGAAAGATTGACAGCAGGTTCTGTTACTGTGTTGATCTATGGCTGAGAGAGATTAGTGCTGATTGGCTTAATCTGTAATTCCTGTTGTGTAGATGCATTCATGGTTTATTTACCACCTTTTTAACATTTGCAACAAGCTGGCATCATCTCTGCTTTGGAAAACCTCTTTTTTTATATAATAATTTTCTTTAAAACTGTTTCTTCCTCTTGCAACATTTGCAGTAAGAGTCGTTGAAACACAGACATGATGTAGGATGGTGCTGATAGAATTGATAATTGGTTGCTGCTAAGACTCAGCTGAGGAGACACCTGTGTTTGCACTGTGTTGCTCCTGCTGTGTGTGATGTTAATGTGTGGGAGCCTGCAGCAGAAAGGAGCATGTATGCTTTGAATGATGGTGATGATGATGTGACACTGCTGTGAAGAGCGTTTCATGTGTCCTGAATGGTGCTGGTGAACACATGTGGACAGGCTAATGTATGATAAGTACCACATTAAGCCAAAAAAAAAAAAGACTGTAGATGCAGTCATTGCATTAGAATCGCCTTTTTCTTTTTCATTGCCACATAAATATAAAGAATATTTTCTCTTTGCATGTGCAAGATTTGGAGAAAGAGGCTTCAAAAGTTTCACATATGAGAGCAATAACAATAATACTTTATTAAATGTAGGTTGTAAATTGACATCCCACAGACTGTTGTCGGATTTAACCCGTTTCTTTCCTTCTGTTCCTCACAGGAAAGCCGCTCCGCCTGAAGCGAGGCAGGATGGGATGAAAGCGAACATTCACGTTGTTTACTGAGTTTGTCACGTGAGACTGACAGCCAATAACAATCGTGTTCTGCGGCCGCACAGCGTGTCATCTTTTTACACACCGACCACCAATCAGCGGAGTCAAGTCAGCCACAATAAGACCGGATGCTGGGTTTCCTATTTTTCAAATTAGAAGCCTTTGAAAGATTTTGACAGACGAATGAAAGTAATGAGCAGCTATATGCAAACAGCACATTAATATGTTAGACTATTTACAAAAAAATATTGTATTTGTATTGATAAATTATTAAATGTCTTAATTTGACGTTTAACAATGCAGGTTATTTTTTTGGCCTATTTATTATTATTATATTTTATAGTGTAGGCCTATTTAATGCCGACTAGAGAAAATAGAAAATACTTTAGGTGACCTGTTTTTGTTGTCTTAATTGTTAGGTTTTCTCACCCAGACTTTAATTTTGGTTGAAACATTTGTTTTTACTGCATTTACATGTTAAGCGTTCTTCCTTTCAAAGTGCTCTTATTTTGAAACAAGTGGCCGGAAGTCGCTCCCCTCGCTCTCACTCTCTTCACAGGTGTACATGCTAGTATGGATTTGATGCCGTCCTGCGGTCATTACGGCTCTGATGGTCACACACAGCAGCTCCTCTCCTCTTTTCTCGTTCCTCCTCCTCATCATGTCGTTGATGGCGCGCTGTCCCGTGACGCCGTGTCGCGCGCCTTCCGCCGGTGCCGGTGACAGCAGGTCGATCATATAGGTCCATATAGGTCCATCGCATGTGCAGAGAGGGAAGTTTACCTCCAGGCAGCGACCTGAGGGAGCAGGCGGATAATTGCACGGCGGCTCACCCGTTTACGGTAAATGATGTGTGCGTGTTCGGGAGCAATTGGAGCGGAAGGTGTGCAAATATTAGTAAAATCTTAACAGTCAGAGCAGCATTTATATTGCTTTTTGTATGTACTTTTATCTGAAAAACTTTAAAGGACATTGAAGGTTCCCTCATTCAGGTCGAGACATATTAGGCTCCATTTAAATATTATAACAACATATTAGGATTATTAGGCTGTATATAATAATTCTTTGTTACTGAAAGCCCCAGTTTTCTGACCACTGCATGTAGACTACTCTATCCCCTCTGAATATCATTATTTACTGCATATTTTAACAGCACTGGCAGTAGTGATGGGAGTCTAGCAGACTTCTCACCACATGTTGGTGTTGAGTTATTAACTGCTGGCACAGTCTGTCTGCACAGTCTGAGCTGCCTCCTTAAAGCACTTTAAAGAGGAGTTACCTAAACAATGGTGGATTTTTGTGTGCTCCATTCCCTGACAGCTTTGTGTGCCAGCCTCTGTCCCCTGATTTAATTTTAGTGCCCATTGTCAGTCAGAGATGGTGCTCAGAGCCTCCCCAGCTGCTGGTTACATAACGTGAGGCCAGGGTTTCTATAGTTTAGTGATCAGATGTTGTAACAATGTTACATAAGGGATGTTATACTTCCACTTGGCTGGGATGGTGCAGATGATGGTGCTCCATAAATAGGTCTGAGGGAAGGATGCTGCATACACCTCCAACAACAACAGAAGAGTGTGGATTATTAATGCACCGTGAGGCTCCGACAAGCAGTTTACAGAGAGAATTATTTGCATTTTGTTCTGCACAGGTTGGCCTTTGTCTCTAATATTCTGTAGTAAATTGTTCCCAGTAATGTTCAGTGTGTGCGCCAGTGAATATTACTCTCAAGGACACATCAGTCTAATGTCTTTTAACAGAGGTGGAGGGGAAATGTCTGATAGCTTTCCCTCTGGTTAACCTCATCAGAAAAGTGCACCCTGGCTTTGCATGGTTCATTAAGTTTCAATGTATTAATGGGAATATCCGTGCAGACACAAAGCAGGGGGACATGTCTCTCAAAATGCAGGCGTCCAGTTCAAAGAGACAGAGGATGGAGTGGACTGTTAATGAACGCCATGCAGTGGAGTTAAAGTTTTCTGGGAGACTTTTCTTGATGGTGTTACATTTCATATTAGATTTATAGATTTTGTTGCGTATGGTAGCTGCAGTTGCACTGATGCTGTTTGAAGTGTGCTGGGATAGGACGGCACCGACAGCTTTCATCCATCATGTCTGATTCAGGAGAACAGGCAGGGCTTATCCCTCACTCATCTCTATGTTACATGGAGCAGAAAATCTTTATCACAGGGCTCAGCATGGGAGCCCACATCCACTGTCAGTGATGTAGTTTGTCCTGGACAAACTATGTGGTGAATTTCAGTGTGATCAGATGATCACACTGAAATAGTTTGTTTGGCAGAGAGATTCTGTCTGCAGAAACATCTGGGCATGCAAAGATAAATGATGTTTATATTATGTTGTTGAACAGTTTGTGAAATACATATATTTGAATCCTTCTCATTGTTCTCATCACTTTAAAATATGACTTAAAGAAACCTATCCCTGACAACAAAGTCATGTGATCCATCACATCTTTTTGCTATGTTAGCGAGGTAGCTTGCAAACTATATCTTCTGTTATTTTTGTCTGTTTAGCAGACCTGTCTGTGCTCTAAAATTTCATTTAGTGTGTGTCAAATTAATTGGTTTCTTTAATGAGATTTCAGACAAAAAGATGGATGATGTGCGGCAAGATGGTCATAATACAAAATCAGCTCTTTCAGGATGATGAAAGCTGTTAAAGAAAATCGGCTCATTTACTCACATTTTCTTTTTTGACTAAAAACCGTAGCATTGTGCCCCAAAATGGAGCCACAAATAATCTAAATCTACTGACGTCATGCTGCCAACGATCAGTCCTGATAACCTTTAATACATTTCATGGCTTGAACATGTGATTGTAACTGTATTTTGTTGGTTTCTGTGTTTGTCACAGAGTGAAAGATAAGAAACCACACAAGTCAAATGAGAATATTCAGAGATATGATTCTTAAAGAATAAAGGAAAACTCCATGTCAGTATAGTGCTTGAGGGAGCAGCAGCAGCAGCACTGCAGGAGCTGTGGGCTGCATCCTAATAAACTGGGATGACTGCAGTGGGAGCTGTGAACAACACAAACATCACAATTACATAATCGCCCAAATTTTCACTCCACTATGAAATTGTGTCATCTGAAATGCAGTGATGTAGTCTGACAGTCCACATGTATGTTAATACCATTGGCTGTAAAAATGAGGCCCAGAGTTTCATCCTCCAAAACAACAAGGGTCATCTTAGGTGAAAGTGAGAAAAACCCTGTTTGACACAGCTGCTGTAGAAATAGACCCACTGAGACCTCTGTGCTGTTAATTAGATAATTTATGTTTTTTTTTTTTTTTACAGTTACAAAATGACAAATTAATCCTGATGTGTTATATTCACTGTGTTTAACCTCGGCCTCTCTTGCTGGAGGTGGATGTAAGACAGCTTGCTGATGTAACTAGCACTTGAAGCGGCATTAAATTACCGCTGCTGCCTGACAGATGTTGGAGTGTGTCAGCTCATTAATGTTTCCAACTAACCTTGTTGGACCATAAAAACATGTAGAGAAGAGCAGCACAGTGCTGTTCACATTGATGGGTCTTTTTTTTTTTTTTTTTTTACTTTCTGAGTCACTATTTGATGGATTTGTTTTTTTTGGAAATAAGCAGGAGATCATTTTGTCCCTGCAGTCACGATGCTGTGAGGCCGCTGCATGAGGCAGCCTGGACAAGCATGATGGAGGAGGCTGCCAGCCAGCTCGAGCGAGACCACGTGCACAACGTCTATGACAAGATCGCTCCATATTTCAATGATAGCCGCTATAAAGCCTGGCCAAAGGTACGGCAGTTCCTGCTGGATCTGCAGCCTGGGAGCATCGTCGCTGACATTGGTGAGCGTCACCTGCAGCTGTGATTTAATCCCTCTAAATATTTTAAAGTCATCATCAGTCTCTCATGCTGTATATTGTCTTTGGCAGGTTGTGGCAATGGCAAGTATCTCCACATCAACAAGGAGGTGTTCAAGCTGGGGTGCGATGTCTGTCGCCCCCTGGTGGACTTTGCTTGGAACCAAGGACATGAGGTCCAGATGTGTGATGGTCTACATTTGCCTTACAGAGACGGCTGCTTTGATGCTGTGCTGTCTATTGCAGGTAATGGATGTAATGTTTATTTCTACCCCTAGGCAACACATTATGCATGCAATTTGTCTTGAATGAAATGAACTCCTATAATGATAAACATGTGTTTACTTGTGTTGCCATGCCAACAGTGTGAAATAATTCCTATGTCCTTCAACAAAAGATTGTAGTTAATCTGAGAGACGACAGCACGCACCCACACAGTTCATTTGTTCTGTGTGCTATACACAGTGTATGCCATGTGTTTGTCGACTCAAACATGACACAGCATTATTATGAAGTAAAAAGAAAATCCGCTGTCCTATTCACTTCTGACAAATGAATGTTTTCGTCACAGTCATTCATCATTTGTCCACCAAAGAACGTCGCATTCGAGCAATAAAGGAGATGGCTCGTACACTTCGAGTGGGTGGACGCATTATGATCTATGTGTGGGCCATGGAACAGAAACATCGTAAATTTGAGAAGCAGGACATCTTTGTTCCCTGGAACCCTAATCCCTCTGGCTTCAACAGGGAACATGCCAAACCCAGAAGAAGAAACACAGCACAGAGTGTGAGTGAAGCCATAGACAACAGTGAAAAGCACAGGAAGGTTAGAAGCACATCTTCTGTGGCGGACGAAGAGGATCTGACCCGCGCCGCGCCGCAGCAGAGGACACAGAGACTGTGGTTCTTCTCCAGGTCTCTGGATTCTGTGTTTGACTTTGGAAGCTTAGCCATCTCCTGGTCGTCGTCCAGAGACCTGAGCACTTTATCTTCATCCACAAGTGAAAATGAGGGGAACAAGCTGCGTGGCAGAGGACGAGGCCTCATCAAGCAGGTCTCCAGTTTTTTTTCCCCTCCGTCTGTGATCGGATCAGAGGAGGAGGATGTTTTTGACTCTGTCACAGACCTGCACAAGACACAGAACGGTTCTGGAGGCAACAACAACACCACTAACAACAACGGCACAGAGGAGCAGAGTGTGTCAGTATCTTTAGATCAGGAGTGCAGCTCTCTGGCTCTGCCAGATCTGGTCTCTTTGCAGCGGGAGCACCGGAGGCAGTCCGGAGATGAAAGTGAGGGCGGCCCTCAGGGACAGGATCAGCAGGAAAGCACACAGAGTCCTCAGGGGAGTGAAGGGCAGGTGGAAGGCTCCTGCCTGAGGTACTACCACGTCTTCAGGGAGGGAGAGCTGGCGGAGCTGATAGAGAATCATGTCGAAGAGCTTCACGTGAAACACGCCTACTTTGATCATGCCAACTGGTGTGTGGTGGCAGAGAAAGTCCAGTTATGGAAAATTTAATTTAACTTTGGATCGTCTCTGCCTCAAGTTTTAGCACTGAACTATTTAAGGATTACATTATTGTAATGGAATAGTGTACAAATGTACAGATGTAGCCATACAGTACAGTACATGTACAGTTAAGACTGAACCGCTGCAGTTGAATTGTTTTAGTTTTTTAATGTAAGTAGTCCTAAAAGCAGCTGTGTGTGACAGTAACATGACAGTGATCAGCAGTGACTGTCAGTGTGGAGACGACCACATTTTAAGTATTTATTCTATTTGAGTATCAACAAGCAGTATGCAGATGTCTATCTAATATCTAAAGTGCTGCTGCAGATTTTAACTATTTTAACAGTAAAATGTCTGTGAATGAGTGGTTTTAAAAAAAAAACACTTTTTCTCTTTAGGCTCAGAATATTATCCTGAGACTACAGTATACTCTTCCATCTAAAACTCTGTCTGCCTGGTTAAAAACTGCACGTCCCTTAACTGCCAAAGGGCCAAAGGTGCAGTGGGTGTTACAGACTAAACTGTGTAATTCATCACAACTCAATGATAATAAGAGCTCAAAGTTGGCAGAATATCTTCCAGTGGCATTTCTTATTTTTACAGATATGTTCCTATTAAGTGTGTGTGTGTTATATTTGCAATAGTTAGTGTGTTGTCTTGTAAACAAGCTGAAGCACCACAGATGTGTTTCAGCCACTCAACTGCCTCATATACTGTGAATTAACATTGCACTGTTCCACAGAGATGCCGCTGCTTGATGTCAGTGAATGACACAAAATAAAAAATAAAAACTTGAAATTATTGTGCTGAGGACGGTGCGTGTCCTTATCTGTGCAGTATGTGTGTGGACCAACTGTGTTCATTCTTAAGTGACACTGGTACTTCGATGTCTTATTCCACTTGATGTAAATACTTTGTTTTTCCATATTAAACTTTTTTTTTGCTCATCAGTGCTGTTGTGTTGTATATGTACTTTTTTCATGAGTGATGTTGGCAACATTGGAACAGTGGACGGTTCAACAATATTTAATGGTCGTCACTTCATAGGTAACATTACAGTCGTGATGAGGTAAGAGTCAGGGTCTTGTCAAAGGTTCACTGATTACTATTCTCTATTACTGTTGCACTGATTGATCTGCTGCAACAATGACAAAACATGAGGTGACATTATTAAGCAATTTTTTCCCTGTTGG
>JAVQJX010040222.1:0-10824 GCA_036025115.1 Ambassis agassizii
ACACACACACACACACACACACACACACACACACACACACACACACACACACACACACACACACACACACACACACACACACACACACACACACACACACACACACACACACTTCCAACGTCCTCTGCACTTACTTGACTGTGACGTGCAGCAGCAGCTTTGCCACCATGGCGACCACGGTCAGTATGAGGAGAGCAGCCAGAGCGTAGATGGTCCACACTGCAGCACAATAAGAAGACATCAGACATTATACAGCAGTAATGAAAACAAACTGAAGCAGACTGAAGAGATTAGCAAGCAAAGAATTATTCAAGCACTGCTGGCACACCTGTTAGCAGCGTTCAGCCAGCAAATTGTCAAGAAATAGTGATACATTATCAGCACACATCTGCTCTCTCCTGGTTGAGAAATACATCTGATAGCTTCATGCGACAAAGCATTTGGGGTTTGGGAAGAATAATATTTAAAAGAAGTAGAAAAAGCACAGTATATGTCAGTCCACCCTGTCTGTTCTGTACAAGACAGCTGATTGTGATCAACAGGGAGAAGAACAACAACTTCACTTCTGAGTCACTGACAGGAAAAAACAAGCACTATTTCTGTATATTATCATAGGGAGTCACTCAGGGCCAGAGCTTCTAGAAGCATCTCAACAGATGATATTAATATGTTAAGAGAAAGCAGGTCAAACTAAATGGGAGTTCAGAAACCTGCCACAGCGTCCCTGCAGAGGTAGAGAGAGGTGCAGTAGTGTATCATTAGTGTTAACATACTAGCGTTGTGGCCGGTGGTCTCGTTGCGTCCAGACCACTGACCTGGCATGTCGTGCTCCGGTTTACCGGGGCTGGATGTGATCACGTAGAGGATCTGGGAGGAACGTCCGTTAGATGTGCTGTTGGATCTTTGGGTGACGCCTGCAGCCAGCTGGGGCCCCGCCGTGCTGGAGGCGTCCTCTCTTTCGTCCTCGTCATCTCCGTCTGTGTCGGTTACTCTTCCGTCTTGGCCTCTGAGCGCTGAGGAGACGAGAAAAAGAAATGATGTTGGGGCTATATGTCTCCACAGGCATCCTTCAGTAGCAGATGAAGATGTTTCAAAGGCAGCTGTGTTCTCAAGGCTGAAATGGCAGCCTAGAACAGTGTCACACGCGGCACACCACCAAACATTAATACATACCAAATATATCCAAATCATTTGTTTGGGCTGAACTACAAACTGAAAAACACATAAATAACTAACGATTAGCATTACACTAATTTGCACTGCAAACCCATAGGTAAGCTAGCACTGTTAGCGTCTTACTTTTATCCACATTTTTAGACACAAAACAACTTAAAGTGCTTCCTGTGAGTATCTAATGTAAAGTGACACCTTCATACAACACAACACTTGGAGACGGATGTTTTTAGGCGACCGAACAGTAGGCTATCACAAACTTTTGCTGTTGCCATGGAAATCACTGCCTTTATACTGCAGTGATAAAACAGTTATTTAAAAATGTTCAAAAACTTGCTTGTGGTTCAGAGAATCCAAAAAAAAGTCATCCAACCATAATGGATGGATGGCTATGAAACATTCATGATCCCCAGAGGATGATGGAGATGGAGGATTACAGGCACCCTGACACAGTTTGAGGTCAGGGTGTAGTGCTGTACTTCTATTCTGTTTGTCTGTTTCAGAATGAAAAAAACATTCACTCACAACATGAGGGGCTTATTTCTGATGCAACTTATAAATGAAATGAAATATTTAATTTGCCAGTAATAACCAAAACAAACAACTCTGTTGCCTACATCAGGACGTCTTTATGTGGGTCTGCATCATTTGCATTTCATTATCCATGAATAATCCACCCTACAGCAACAATTGGAAAAGGTTGAAAAATAGGTTTAGAGAAGATAAGGGAGGCCAAGTTTCCATAATTTAACCAAATATATATTATTCATTTTGTCCATCCTGCAATGCATAAATCATTTCTCAGTCTTCTCAGTCATATTAGTGGTTTTGAGCTACGATGTCACACTGCATATCTGTGAAAGTTTCTGAGTCCTCACATCACTTAGCGCTGCTTTAATTATTCCTGTGTGCAGTAATAGGATACATCATGTTATAGAAAGTACAGACAGCAGAGCTGCATTTTTGAGGAACACCTTAGTGTGCTGTAAACATGTGGAGCTTCTGTTTTTTCCTCTTTGCTTCAGACACGAATCAGAAAGTATTTGTAATAAATTCACCAGATGTGCAGTTTTCTTCATAAAGCAACAGCACCAGGGTGCACGGACCGTTTCATCTCATTTATGTGTTCCCAGTGGGAAGCAATATCTTAAATAAGATCTCCTCTGCCTTTCATTTACTTCTCCTAAACATAGATGTGATTTATTTCAAATCTTTTTGTTATTTTTAAGTTTTTTTTATTCTTTCTGTAAAACAAAGTGCAGAATGTCTCACACTGATATTTATGAACATCACTGGGCTCTTTCATTATTTTCCTTACATCTTAATTTGGGGGTTAGAACAACATCTCAGATGTCAGTCATCGAGCTGTGACTGCAAATCAGGATACAGTGATTTACTCATTTGCCTCCAACACATCTCACAGATGACAGAGATGTTCACCCCGCCTGTGGTTAGGAAGTACAAATTATCTGACTTCCCAAATGAAATTAAAATTCTGGGCCTCCCATACACAAAACATCCTGAGGCTAGAAGTAGCACCTATCTGTAAGGATTCAACAAATGATTAGAAGTATTTTATTGACTTTTACTTTACATTCATGTCCAGATTAAATCTGAGGGATTACAGAGAAGCCCTGAAGCCAGTCTCCTGGCCTTTCAGCATTGTTTCCTGGAAGTCATATTGCTTGTTTGTCTCCCAGGAATGTGTCCATGCACAGACTGTTTTTTTTTTTTAAATCATGGATGATCCTCCACTTCCAACCAGAAAGAACAATGCAAACACTGGAAACAGCCAGAATCTCCCAAATCAGTGAAGCCTGCATCACGGTGATGGTCCAGAAAAGGGACCGACTAAACTGATCTCTGAGGCAACTACGGGAGGAAAGACTCAGCATGAGGAGGAACTCTGAAGTCCACCAGCTGCCCCCTAATTTGTCCCATCAGACTACTACCTCTTCCTCCAGATAAATAAGGGGTCTAGAATGCTCCCAACACCTGAGCATGAAATTATAGCCAGTAAAATCTGCACCAAAAGAAGATAAATCATCAATATTTGTATTGTGAACTCTCTTATCTCTTATTAAATGACCCCTCTGTGTACAAAGTTAGATTTTATTTCACATACCCGCTGGTGAAATTCACTCATAGTGAGTCCAGGCCTTTTCCACTCTTCCATGAATGGTGGTTTGATGTTAAAGCAGCGTGGGATTTTTTTTTTTTTTCACATAATCGCTCAACCTGACCGTGATCTTCCCAGAACTTCCCACATGTTCTCCATTTCCAAACAAAATACCAAGCTTCAAACCCAGTCACAGCTGAAGTGCTCTGCCCGATGGCATCTGAGAGCGTTTATCCCAAAATTACTGCTTCGCCTGCCATCCTGAAGATATTAGATGTATTTAGTTTTGATACTCAGACAAACTGTTGTCTTTCTTTTTCTTCTTCTGTTATTTCTCTCACTGTGTATTTTCTTGTTTAAAAAAAAATCCTATTACTTTAGGAGGTGACCTTTTCTCAAATCATGTCTCAGATTGCATTTCTTGGCTACACGACACCGAGACGATGGATGTCAGGAGAAAGGATCATGGCCTGTTCAGGGGTCAGAGGATTTTGACCTTCTGATATTATTTCTTTTTTTTTTAAACTGTAGGCAGAGAAACATGGATTACAAATGGAGGGACAGAGAGGGAGGAGCAGGGGACAGATTGCTTTTTGAATGTCACCTACAGTGAATTATATCAGGGTGTGTTTTGTTCATTCCTGCTAAAATGAATCTATTAAATCATCTTCGGTGCAACTTGATGTGATAACTTTCTTTTTTTTACACACGTGATAAAATCATTTACATCTGATCCACAATGAAATCAGACTTTAAGAAAGCCTGAGAGAGAGTATGACAGTGTTTTGTACGTAGCTGGCATAAAAAAAAGTCGCTGTGCACTCTGGAGAGGCGAGCAGCCTGCCACAGCTTGATAAGAGAGTTTCTAGAAAAACAAAACATTATTTAAATATGCAGCATCACCCGCGGCTGTGAGACATTGACTAGCAAATGAAAAGAGAAAAGGCCTGCCAGTGGCGTGACAACTGCCTCACCACGCAGACGTTGGTCTACTAAACTGGAGCTTCTATGCAAAAAAGGAGCCGGCATACGCCCCATCATGCAAATGAAGCTCTCCGTGGGTTTGGCAGGTACTGCAGCTGAAGCTAGCTCTGACATCTTACCTTGATAAAACAGAGCGAATCCCTGAGCCTGGTTGGTGCGGTCAGAGAAGAAGTACAGAATGACAAAGTCTCCTGTGACGTTCAGCAGCTCTCGTGGCGGGCTGCGCCAATCGAAGCGGGCCACCACTTGGTTGGTGTAGCCGTCCAGAAGCTCCACCATGTCCGTCTGGTCGGAGATGTCAAAGAAGGTGAAGTTGAAGAGGATGGCGGAGGCTCCCGGGACCTGGATGGTCCAGTAGCAAACACGGCCTGCTCCATATTTGTCAGGGAAGTCAGGGGAGTAGATCACCCCCGATGGAGAGGTGTAGTTTCCCTCGCAGGCCCCCACCCGTGCTGAAAAGAAGAGAAGAATAGATGTTATGTTATGATTCATGGCATCACTGCAAGACCAGGGCTGCACACCTTGTCGATGTGATGTGGGGAGAAAGGTAATTGTGTTGCAGGTCAGTTTAGGTGTACTACATTTTCTGTTTGCCCTCCTAAAATTTGTCACTTACAAATAAGTTGAGCCCTGAACACTGCCTGATCCCCAAACAAAAACTTACTTTGTCCTTAAATTCAGTGTTTCTGACGCATTCTTTGTGTCACAGTGGGTCTGTGGTTCTGTTTTTAGGAGCACAGTAATGGTTGATTTCCTGTTAAATTATGGAATACCCAGATTTTCAGAGAGGGAATGCTTGTATCAGTACTCAATTTGATGTGCAAAGAAAACGTTTCACGTTTTCAAATTAGGACCAAATAATCAGACACCAGTCAATGCTCACTGTCAAAGATGATGACCCAGCCGTCCCCGCCGCAGGGCTGCGTGTGGTCGCCGAAGCAAACATGGTTACACTCCATGCTTGGGGGTGACACACCGTGGTCAGGCAGGTCCACTTCGTTGCCACAGAAACATGCATAGCCTGACTCCATACCGGCGAGCTGCAAAACAAGAAAGGAGTTGTTCAAATCATTGCATCAGTAATTCAAAACAAAATCTGGGATGTAATGCCACTCAGTGTAAATCCATTGGACACGGGTGCCACACTGAGAGACTCACTGTGAAAGATATTATACATGATGGAGTAACAGTGCACTGAATGTGGCTCCTTCTCTTTAAAGTGCCCTCGCTGCTCTTTCTCTCATGATTTCAAGATGCTGTAATGTGAGTGTGTATAACCACAACCTCTCAGCTGATTAAAAGGCTCCTTTCAAACAGCTGCACACAGGGCGTAGAGAATAAACCGTACAGAAATAACACCTATCTATCTTTTCAAATCAGCACTGTTAGTAAACTGTTCCTCCTGAAAGTGTCGGAGCAGGAATGTGAAACGTCAAAAAAAAAAACCTTCACACATCTTGACCTCGTCACCACTGACCGCTTGTTCTCAAAAGAACTATTGTCCTTCATTCAAAGGGACACCATTGTTCAATTTTCAAGCTCTAAATGAAGGTACTGCATCATTTCCCACTCTGCATTTCTTCTCATGGAAGAGGAATTCATAGAGCTTTCACCATCAAGCTACATCCTTATTGCATTATTCTATCTGATGCAGCAACATCTGAGAACACAAATAGTTTCTGGCAAACACGCGATGGATTGCTGTCTCACTCATCAGGCATGCTCTTTGTCAAAAAGCCACACAGGATTCGTACTTCCGAGCGCTGGCACGCACTGAGGACAGCGACAGTCCAAGGGTAGGCAGTCTATGCCAATCTGTCGCCATTTCCTGTAACATCTGCCGAACCGAAAGAGGAGGGGGGACCTGTCAGTATCTGTCACCGCGGACCGAGCCGAGGCGGATCTGCTGAGACAGAAAATGAACACCTGGCATCGTTTGTAGCAGCCACAATGGCAAACCAGCTACCGAGAGGAGAAGCGGCACTGAAGAGGAGGTGCCCACTGGGCTAATAACCATTCATTTCCAGCTGTCAGCCTTGATTTCTGCCGTGATTTGTCATCTGGTTTCAAACAGGAAGTTTGATGGCTGAATAAAGAGGGCATCATGGAAATAAGTGTCGGGAAACTGCCCGTAAATGGAGATGATTTACATAATAGTCTGATGATTGCAGAAGACAGCCGGTGTTCATTTTGGACATGACACAGGCAACTTACTGCAAGTTTTTTTCTCTTTGAATTTTTAATATATGTATTCAAACTAAAATAAAATTCCTCTTGAGTTTCCTAGACTACTAATGTCAAAAATAAACCATTATATTTGATGATTGATTTGAGATAAAGTTTTCCTCCGACAAGAGGAGAGGACATGGAGGATGAACATGCTCAAGTAAGCGAAGGATTAAGAGTGATGCTATGCTAAGCAAGCTAACTGTGAGCCCTTATATTTTCTAGTCATAATTTATTCTCACCTTGTATCTCTGCTTCCTACAGAAGCTGATGCAGTTCTGGATGGTGAGCTTGTTGGAGGTCTGGCTGCTGCCGGACAGGGTCGGAGGGTCACCGCTGTCTCTGAAGCAGCCCAGGTTTCCAGGCACTGCAGGGTTAAGAGAAGAGAAGGAGATCAGTAACCTGGACTGTGATCATAGCGCAGCAGTGCAACTGTTTAATGGAGGATGAGATGAAACCTTTGTTTTCTTTTACTTCATTTAAGTTTAAGTTTTATAATTGTTCACTTCACTCCACAGACGCACCCAAAAGAACAATCTGTGATGACACACTCAATAAGTATTCAGGCCTATGTTTGAAAGGTTTGGTGTGAATTGCCAAGAGGCAAGCCAACTATTTGGCTTCTGGAAAAAAAAAAAGAAGAATATGAGGAGGAGGAGACGGAGCAGAGAGAGGGGGGGAATGGGGTGAAGGGGACAGGGATGTTTGAGTCATAACGACAGGGAGCTGGAATCCAGAAAATGTTCTCTGTCAGATGTGAGAACAAGCTGCATCAGATCAGGGATACAAAATCTTCCACACGTGTGACTGAGTGTGTGTGTGTGTGTGTGTGTGTCGTGAGAGATCACTTTTTCTGTGCCAAGAAAACAGGATTATAATGCAGCTTCCCACATGGTACCTGAAGCATGGCAACTAATGGAAGGAGGCCAAGTCCAACACCTCCGACCTGCATTCAAACTTTGATGGTTTATGTTAATTCAAAACAGCACAAAAGTGATATTACGACATTCTTGCTACATCATCTTCATAACGTCTCACTGTTGTATCTATAAATACTGATTTTTAGGCTTGCAGGTCACACTTTGTGTTGTGTTGTTGTGATCACTGATCACACAGACAGCTGGAAGATGGATCTTGACACCTTTCCAGTTCATGCTCAATCAGATGCTTCCGTCTGCTCCTCTTAATCTACAGTGTATTCATCGCATACTATGCAATCTTACAAAATCAAGCACAGTGATTAAACCGTCCAAAATCTTTAAATTTAACCTGATAGCTCAGGATGCTTCCCATAAGAGCCTCCAGCAGTATCTCATTTGCAATTTGTTTTCCATTAATTGCCTTTTAAATGGACTCACTAGAGTTTCATTTCAACTTTCTGGAGTGAAACAAATTTGACAAACAGATAAAATGCATTCTGAATGAGCAATTTAAGAAAAAAAGAAGCTCTTCTATTAATTGGATACAGTGTCACCTGACTGCCAATGAGCTCGTTAGAAAAAGAAAATGATAACATAGATGCTTCTTATTTGCTTATGTGTGAACATTTTTCAAACCATCTTCAATAGAGAACTCAAAGTGTCCCTTTTGTTTAAATCTGATCTATTTTTTGACTTCTGACAGATTTGTGTCCACCACAAGAGATTTATTTCCTAAATGCAAACAGTGTTTCCACATATGGATAAAAAGAGAACAAGACATTTGTTTGATCATAAGTAAAACATTACACAGGAGGGTGTCCTGTCTATTTGTGCAATAACAGAGTCTTTCTTTGTGCACAAACTTTGACAAACTGAGACACAGTGGAGCTGGTTTGTCGTCCAGAAACTCTGTCCTAGAACTGAGAATCTCTTGAGCTTTGGGGTTTGTCGTCATTTGAGCGGGCACAGCTCGTCTGATGACAGCAAATTCCACCAGAGGACAACTGGCATCCAGCGGTTGGCACAGTAAGAAACAGAAAAACATCATTTTTCACAGGCCTGTCAGGATTCAGTTTTGGAATATTGTGCAAACAAAGAAATAGGGGATAAAATGAGCATCAGTCAAAGTGTGTTCACGAACTCAAATGACCTTAATGAAGACCACACATGTGCATTGTCTGCGGGATGAGAGTTGTTGCCATTGTGGCCCCTGTCGACACGCACAACAGATTCTTTCTGTTTATGTGAGAATGAGGCACAAAGGCACTGAGGGGAAAAAGTGTGACATGTTTGAGATTCCATACAAATTTTTCTCCACAACAATTTCCACCACAGACTCTGGGAAAGTGAAGCAGAGCAGAGAGGGGTAATGACATGAAACATGGAGGCAGCCGCTGGTACCTGTGCTAAACACAAGTTCTGATAGTGCAGAGCTGTGTTACGCTGGAAGACAAAGCTCTCTTGAGCAACACAATATGGTGGATTATCTGAATTGCAGAGTTCAAGACTGGATTATATAACAGGTTTAAGGCAAACATGACAGGAATAAGAAAGCTTGAGGTTGCTCATATCTTGCTGTGAAAGCACTTTTTTTTTTTGCTTGCACTGGATTAACCCAAGTGAAGTGCACAACATAAGAGCAAGACAGATAAACACCTGGTTGGGAACCAGCAACCTCCCTCCGAGCAAGGCAGGCAGACACCACTTCAATGGAGCTTTAGAAGAGCAGAAGAAAAAAATGCGACTGCAGGGCTCAGCAGCCAGATTAAAGGCAGCAGCGCTCTTTTTCACTCTGCTTTGACAAGAAGATTGCAGACTACAGTCAATTTATCGTTCTTTGTCCTCTTCTCGTCCCAGAGGCTGCAGAGCAGCAGGTGGAGGGATCGTATCGCTCTGAAGACAGAGATGGCGGCTTTGCATCCTCACATTCATTTTCTACGAAAACTCAGCATCGCTTAAAAACATCTGCTTTGCAGGCGCAACAAGTGCAAATGGCTTCACGTACAATAAAAGAAAAAAACCCTCACAAACACATTCAACGCACTTCAAAGCTGGTGGTGGAATTTAGACTTTAATGAGCCAGGGGGGGGGAAATGGAGGAAACACAAGGTGAATAAACGCTCCAGTACGCCCAGACCAGACCTCTACAAACCCTGGGAGATCACAGCGGGGGGGAGGGGGGGTTTGGGGGGGGGGCACTCCCACAAAGTAAGGATAAAAACCTACAGACAGCTAAACATGGCTCGACTGCAGCCTCACTCAACCTGTGAGAGCGCTTAGTTTGCCTTCCCACAATGCAACGCAGACAGGAGGCAAAAACAACAAAAGTTCACGGGTGTGTGTCTAGCAGAGAAGAGAAGACACCTCTGCAGACACAACAGCAGCGCCAAACCCAAAACACACTGAAGCCAGAGAGACTAACAACTATTACAAACAACATCAAACATGTGCAGCAGGCTGCGGCAAGTGCACTTGGCAGAGAGCGCGTGTAAGCAGGTTGATGAGCTGAGGGGACAAACATGTTATTAAGGAAACCTAATTACAGTTATAAATTTTGAAATGTGGAGGGTAAAGAGCAGAACGAATGACGTGGAAAAAAGTGCAGAGATAAAGAAAGAGCTTTGACTTTTAATGGGACAGGACTTGTCTCCTGTACAGTACAGAATGTGTTCAGCTTGCCAAATTTACATAAATGTTCGCTGTTGCTAGCAGTGTGACTCTGAAGGTCTTTATGTTTGAAAGTTTTCTCCCCGACATTGTGGGTCAATGACGACGAAATGTTCTGCACCGACAAAGGCACAAAAAAGGTCGAGGTAGATGCTAACCATGGGAGAAAAGGTTGGATTTCTGTACACGCTGAAGGAAGGAAGTTACAAGAGATACATCCTCAGTGGTGAGGGGTTTTACATCCTTTAAACATATGATAACTGTAAAAAATAAATCTGGATTTCGCATATTGCGTTTTATTTTTAGAACGTAACCCCTGAAATAAACCAGGGATTTAAAATCTGGTTAAATAAACCTGTTTAAAACTGCACTGTGCTTGTTAAAAAAGCTTCAGTCAGGTGATGTTTTCTTGTTTCACTGAGGATACACTGAACCGTCTGTGAGTCACGGCCTGAAGAATCCTGTACGTGGGAATATGAAAGGTCAGTTTAAAGGGGGCTGAGTGAGCGCCCACACAGATCATAAATGATATCGGCCTGTGGTTTTGTTGTGTGTGGGTTCCTGTAATGCATAATTACAGATTACAGAAATCTATTCCTGTTATCCAGATTAGGAAAGGAACTTTTAGCTACTGTTTACATCAGTGATGTTTACATTTTTCTCTAAAGCTTTTGGACAGTTTTATGAATTGTTTTCTTTCTTTTTTTTTATTACTCTCCCAGATTACGTTTGACA
>JAVQJX010040235.1:0-16514 GCA_036025115.1 Ambassis agassizii
ATAAAATGTTTACAATTTGTAAAAGCAGCAATGGCAAAACTGTACTATAACCATTCAGGGCATTTATCCGTTGTTTTTTGCTGTCATTCTGCCATGATGTCTTGTTATACCTGGTCAACAAAACCTGCCTACCTACACTCATTCGGAAGTCTGGTACACTTAATAGACTAGCAAACAGTACAGCATACCTCCAGGAAATTTCTGGAAGTGTGGAGGCAGAGGCAATCAACACACCCACCACTGAGTACACAACTATACATAGTTGGGTGGCCATATGTGTACACTTAAGCAGCTTCCTGTACAAGTGAAAATTGTAGGAAATTGTGTGTGAATGTGCACGTAGGCAAACATACGTCAACCACTGATTAAGCTTAGTTATTTCAGCCTGCTGACTAAATCAAATGAGTGCCTTGAAAGTGTGGGTGTAGTGCAGTGTGGTCTGTTTGCAGCATATCCCTGCAGAGTACCATGTCTCTATGAGACCTAATGATTAGCTCGGTGCATGTATCCTTTCCGCTGTTGGACAGAGAAACCACATCTCTACAAACTGTTTTATATTGTTACAATATTTCATGTTTTTTTGTAACTTTGCCATTGAATTTTTCCTAATTAAAATCACATACTACTCTTTTACCCCTCAGACTCATAAATTAGATGCAGAAGAAATGCACATAAATTAATTTTCAGTAGTCACAGTTAGAATCTGGCTGGAATAATTACAATGCAACCACAATACAGAACGGTAACATGCTCCCAGATGATTTAAAGTACTCACAGAAACTCATACAATAGTTTCAGTCTGATGAATACATTTAGGATGCCCTTCAATATTGAATTTAGAGGTGGTTAAGTTGTTTTTTAGATGATATATGTTCCATATCCCCTGTAGTTTAGGAGAAATGCTTCCCAGTAACAATTACACACAACCCAGCTGTTTTATGGGTGTTCATACAGTAAGCATGCCAGAGTAAAGACAAGCAGTGAATTATGACACTGTCTAGAGACCCCATATATGTTTGATATTGTACATAGTAATTGGTGGAGACATATAGTAGGTAATAATGTGTAAGAATGTTTTATAAGTTCTCCTCTCTTTCTGGCTATTGCTGTGTTTTGTGAAAACTGTCATCAGTGTTGCCATTCTTCAGCTCTTAAAGCTTAAAACAGACTCTTCATGTGCAAGAGAATTTACCTGCACTCTCTACAGTGACTCAATTTGTCATGCCTCATTGACCTTGTGCCTGCTTATAGTGTGTAAAATGTTCTGGAGGAGCTGCAACTAAGTGCTGCCAAGTTTCTGGGTACATTTGGATAATTCTTACAAAGCTGCAGTAACGTCTTGAGAGCAACAATAAATTTGAACAAAGCCCTGTATCAAAGGGTTTGTATTTAAAAACTAAGTAGAAACATATTTTTATGTGTGTGTGTGAAAGAGAGAAAAAGAGAGAGAGTGTGTGTGGGTGTGTTTATGTCTTGAAAAAGAAAAATCATAGAATACTGTGTTGCGTTGTTGCATAAATGAGTTCACTGGCTACATGCTCTAATCACTTCACTTCCTTTTACATTAGGGGAGCAGAGACTGATGAAAGAGGAGCGGAAGCAGATACAGGAAGACATTGAAAGGAGAACTTTTGACCTTGTGAGTCTGTCTTAAGCTCCACATTCCAGTGAGGTTGTGTTGCTCGAGAGAGCAGTGTGATTTCTAGCTTTCTCAGTCCCTGCGGTTTCTAACCTCTGTGTTTATGTGTGTTGGAAGAAGAAGGTGGGGGTTAGGGTAATGGTGTGTGTGAGGGGGTGGGGCTCCCATGTGTGCTCCATAATGACCACCACTTGACTTTGGCATTGTGTTGTGCTCTCGTTTCTCTATCAAACCCTGACCTTCAAAGGCTAAATTTATTCAGGCATCTCATAGACAGGACCCACTGCTGAGTTCAGGTTCACTCTGTAATTGTATCAAACCAACCCTAATATTATGCAGAGCACCACCTGGCAGATATAGCTGCAGCGCATGTTATTTCATCACAAATACGCTAGTCGTTTTGTGATCAGTTAGTGGTCTGGCTTTTGGTCACATTTCATAGGGCTATCTCCTCCACTACCTGTGTGTTACCATCTGATAAAATGGATTATGGTGAAATTTAAATAGAAAATAAATCCTCAGCTGCAATCTAGAGTAATGAGATGTTTGGAAAGTGAGCACTGCGTAACTGCTTCTCATACGGTTGTAGTGGTTCTATTGACAATGCCCCATGCACCCCTCTGTTTGGAGGTTTACCTGGCATGGCCAGCTAGGCAGACAAACCCAGGACTTGATGGAGGGATCGTACCTTTGCGCTGTACTGCGGGAGCAGCTTGAGATCACCCACAAGGAGCTGGAGGACGTTGCTAAGACATGGAGGTCTGGGCGTCTCGGCTCCACCTCTTCCTACCGCAACCCTGATGGGATTGGAGTATGGATGGATATATAGGATGATTCTGGCTTTGATAATCCCCTGGATCACTGGCTGAAAACAAAATCTTGTACATAAATTCATATATCATAAATCCTCATGACTTTGGTGAACATTCCTTTGGCATCTTGCTGTCATTTGTCTGTAATTTTTGTATTTTGTGGACTTGAAATGACAGATTCTAGATTTCCTGTTTAGCATAAACAAAGATTATCTTTCTCATAGATTCTGTAAAAATTGAAACATAATTATTGATCTGAGCTCTGTCTCCCTCCATACTTGGTGACACACCCACCCCACCTCCATGAAACCTATCATGAGTATTGTACTTTCTACTTCTTCTAAATTATGGTTCACCCAGATTATATATCAATGTAAACACGTGAAAGTCAGAACAAAAACAGGGTTGTGTTGTGACAGGCTGCCAGGATAGAAGCAGACTACCACTGCACAGAGCTACAGACCACAGTGTCCAGTGTGGATGATTCCCTTTGTACATGCAGCAGAGGTATCCAAGGGAAAAAAGTCCCTCACTTGTGGTTGGTGTTTTAAGTTGGAGCCAAAGAGCCAATTAGAAGGATTAGGGTGGATCACCACTGGTTTTGTCTTGATGTGCTGTGGTCACCAGATTGCCAGTCTGCTGCTATATTGCTGGTGGCTCCTCAGAGGGCAATAGGTTCACATGGATGGCTCAAAACAAACACACCCGTACTGAGAGATTCTTCGTTGTCAGTATTTGATAGGACTTGAAGAAGAAGTGCTAAGTACAAATCTAACAAGAGCCACACAACTGGGAACATACAATTATGTCATACCAATGGATAGACTGGCAGTGGGAGAAAGCTTTCAATGGAATGAGGTCAAGAGAAACGATGGGAATGCTCTCATGTCACGAACTGCTGCAACTTTCTGAATGGATGCACTTTGGCAGTACTACAGCCCTGTCTGATGCACAATTGAGTTTATAGGTGGTATAAATATAGACAGTGACAGTGGTAAATGAATTTTGTTGATGCATTCTGTGTTCTTGGATGATAATTCTGTATAATATGCCTTGCGGCACATTTCACTTCAGGCCTTTCATCACAGACTTCACAGGTTCAGAGCGATTGCTGGTGTGTTGTTGAAACCCCCCCCCAGTTACTCTGTGGTCTACTTTGATGTTTTTTAAGGAAGCACACTGATGTTTCCTTTGATTTTTCTCACTGCTATAACTGATGTGACACTGTTTGTGGATATTGACCTGTTCAGCATAAAATAACACTTTGAAATGACACTAACAACAATATTGATGTCTCCTCTCTCTGTCTTTTTTTACATCCAATATTTCACACAATTTATGTTTGCATTGTGCAGATAAAAGCTGATAAATGTGACTATTGATTGTAGTTAATGCTGATTGTACTTTCCTGAGATGAAATCCAGAATTTGGGGAATTTTGCCTGAAGTGAAAAGGGTTCCTTCTTTCTCAGATTGCTTAGCCAGCACAGAAAGCCTGCAAGTTTTTTTCATTTATCCACGTTTTTTTATGGGTGGTAAAAGTTATTTTCTGTCCTGTTGTAGTACAGAGGGTAAACCCAGAGAGAGAGACTTTCCTCTAAGGCTTGATACAGGGCAATAAAGTCTTTGAGTTGTTGAAGTTTAGCATAAAGGATATGGCATTTGTAATGTACAATATAATTTTACACTCGGGATACTTAAGTCGACATTACATTAAAATAAACTTTTATTATTTATCATTATTTTTTGGTGCTGTGCGTTTTCATAGTGGTGCTTTAACTTCTGCTGAATCTTCTGGTAAATTTCCATTTTATGATTCATAACCTGCATCAAACCCCTCCCACTGCTGCAGGAACAAAATTAAAACTATCAAACCATGATATATTTATGTCTCGCTTTCATTAAGACCCAGTGTCCCCAGACAGCAGATTCTCATGAATCATTATGAACAGGGCCGGTGTGGGTGGCCATCTTTAACACTGTGCCAAGACCCACAAACTAATTCTGATGAAAGTAGCAAAGAAACTGACTTCCTGTAAGAAAAACATACACAAAGTTTGTTGACAACTGTTGATAAACATCCAAGCAAGTAGCAGCACAGGTTCTTTTTTTAATCCAAAAGAATCATCGACATTTGATCACTTTCTTCTGCTTGCCAAGAGATAATGTTTTTAACCATATTTATATTTCATTTTTGAAATATGACCATTATACCACATAATGTAATGAATGTGTAACATCATTTCTGTCTCTTGGATCTGTTCATTTTTACATAAAACATATAGTCTTAAGTGGATTAAAGGTACCTGTGGTTACATAAGGAAGTACAATTAAAACAATGTGATGAGGCCACATTATTTACAGTTTATTTTTAATACATCTTCAACTCCAACCAAAACAGTGACAGTGTGCTGCTGAAGCTGTGTGAAGCTGTGTTTTTCACACACGACATGAAAGCTTGTATTGTTCTTACTGTATATTGGAATATCCTGATAGCAATAACATTTTCATCATCCTCTCCTCACGCATCACATATATGATGTCCACTTTAGATTCAAATGGCACAGACAGTCGATACCCACAGGGGGGCTCTGGGGGTCTGAACACCAGCCTCCTGTTGCTCTCATTTTATACCAGTATCAACCTCAGACACACACACACGCACACACCCTGACACCATACACTGCCATTCTTTCATGTGCAGTTCAGCTTTCAAAGATTGAAGGAGCAAAAACAGACTGAAAGATGGTTTAGAAAACTCCAAAACAGCTCATAAAAGACACGTTGTAAGACTTTTTTAAAACTTCTTCTCTTTACTATAAAAGGAGGTCCTGTGGCTTTTGACAACTCCCCATCCTCCACCCTTCTTCTATTCCACTTTTGTCTTTTCCATAAATCAATATCTGTCTGGGAGTGTGGGGTTGCTGATTGTTTTTACAGAGTGTTGCAGTGTAATTTGGCTAAATGGTACTTGCACCCGCTTTACTTTGAGATAGTAAACAGTCTGGCTGGTAAAATGCCAGTGTGCTGATAGTCTCAAAGCATACAATCAGCTATAATTGGTATTGT
This sequence comes from Ambassis agassizii, assembly GCA_036025115.1. Classification (NCBI taxonomy): domain Eukaryota; kingdom Metazoa; phylum Chordata; class Actinopteri; family Ambassidae; genus Ambassis; species Ambassis agassizii. Next base: position 5,520 of record JAVQJX010040235.1, read on the forward strand.
GGACTGTATCTGATTACTTACCTGGGCGAAGGGCATGATGACAGGCTTGTAATAGTAAGAGCTATTTTGGTTAAACCATACAATAAGGGTCACGTTACCTGGCATGTATGAGCCCTTTTCTGTGTCACATACTATTTAATTTGCTTAATATCAGAGATTCCAAAAACATTAAGAGGTGCTTTGCTTCTTAGGTCCACGTGGTCTGTTTTTAGAGCCCTGTAAAGCTTTTACAATGTGCTGGATCTGCTACTGTTGCCAAGTTTAGTAGTTTTAAGAGGGAAAAATCAACCAATTAAGTGTTCCTTCACTTGAGCTGGGAGAGCACTGAAATGATGGAAAAATAATGGGTTGAGTGAAAAAAGAAAATATTTATTTTTGTTTTGCTTTTAGAGGGAAAAAGTTGAGATTGTAAATGTAACGATGAAAAATCAGCAACACAGGGCTCATCTTACAGAAAGAGGACATTAATGCAGCATATCAAGTATACAGCTCATATTTCAGTATTTCCATTTTCTGAAACAGTGTTGGAAATAAGGCCCTGTACCAGGTTTCATTAGCAGATTATACAGAGGAATGTCTCATTTTAAACTCACACGTTCAGTTGCTTGTCCCATTTGTGTGAAATATGAAGTTTAATAACTGTAACTTCCTTTGAACTGCACACACAAGTAAAAATAACCTTCAGTGTGACCCCACCCGCTAATACACAACGGCCTCAAATGCATCTGTGCACAGCTGTATTGAAGGTTTCCTCACTATATTCCAGCCCAGTACTTTTCCACTAATGTCTTACTCACAATTGCACTGTGCCTGAACCCAAACAGCTTTCGCCCCTCCACGCCTCTTCTCCAAACATAATTTGAAAAATTTACATTGAGTCATCCATGCAGTACAAATGTATATGTCTCATGTATACCTATATAATTGGCCAGCTTCATATGAATCTTTTTAGCACTTCATTCTGCACAGATTGTTTGTTTCTGGAGAAAAAATATTTACTTTGGTTTGATTTCAAATAAATCAGATACTTCTGTAACATGGAGGCTGTTTCAAATTAGTCTGGCAGACGGCTCATGGCTTCTTATTGTAGACAACCTTAATTCTAGTAGCTGAAGCATAAAAAGAGGCTAATAAGTTTAGTAAAAGTGTTTAAAAAGCTGCCCTGTTGCAAGAGGCCACATGCAACCCTGTTGTAATTAAAACAGGAGCGTTCTCTATATTGCAAGCTGTTTGCACGTCTTACATGTGTAAAAGCAACATTAAGAAAGCAGCATGACTTTAAGATCTATAATATATGCAAGCACAAAAAGCTTTTTTTTTTTTTTTACATGATTTCTTATCCTAAGTGGTGCCTCTTTGGCAGACAGAAATTGAATGGCTGTCTCCACACCACGGGCATCGGATTGTGACCACACATGTACTGCCCTCAAGCACTTGAAATCTTACATGATTGTAAACACTTGATTTAAATCCTTTGTTTAGTCAGGCCTAGAGTGTATACTGTGGTAATGGCTAAATCACTGTCTGCCACTGGGCACCCTGCAGTTAGTGGCACACTTGAATTTACTTTGGTATAAGAGCTCATTTCCCATCTCTACAGCCATTTACCCTAAACCATGGGAGTATGGTTTTGAAAAACACAACATCTGAATGTTAAAACATGAACTCCTGAGTTTAATCGTATTAATCAAAAGAGGAAACGGCCTAAAACAACCTCCCTATGCACTTGTTTAGTTTTTCCTTCTTAGTTTCGAAATAAATCAGGTTTAAAACATTTTCCTCCATTGGTGCCTTTTGATAAAAAGCATTCCTATAAGAATCTGCTAGTTTAGCAGGTATGGAGGTTTTCCTGCATGCCTGGTTGGGATCAATGTCACCTTTCAGAGGGTCTGGACACAGGGTAGTTCAGGGGAAATGATGCCCACAAAGGGCTCTTTCAGCAGCAGAGAGCCTTCCCCCAGTCTGACCTAAATCTCCTCCTTCTCTCACCCGATCAACTATGCTTCAGAGCTGCTACTCAGCCTTCGCCCTGGCTTCACAGGGAGCAGAAACGTGCGCCTGGTCAGGGATTCAACCCTGCAGGGTGGAAACATGGCCCTCATGGAGAGAGGCAGGCCTACAGAGACTGTGGGTGCTAGAAAATAATGAGATTTGATAGGAAGGCGAGATCTTAGATATGTCTCACAAGATATTGTATGTTGTGTCCACATGGTACTCATTTAGAGGCTTTCAAATGCTAAACTTCAGTTTTTGCTTGTACATGCTCCTTGTAGTCCTCAGCAGTAAGTCTTGTTTTTATCAGATAGCACTGGTGCCGCTTTTAAATGTTGAGAGTTTTTCTGTGAGCTCCACCCTCCATACTTTCCCTCATCTGTTCCGTCATCACTCTTACAACTCCCATCTGTACTACTTTCATCAAGTTACATGTACATGTTTACACTCAGCCCCAGAGGTAAACTGAACTACATATGCACTGATGTACATCATCCCACCACACCCTAAACACTTTAGTGGAGCAGTACTTCAGCCCAGATCAGAACTACATTTGATGTGTGCAGACTTGGAATGTGAATAGTGATATCACAGTGGAAGTCTATCTGCACTGGTGATCACATCCAGACATTGTTTGGTTTCTGCCAAAAGATTCCCCAGAGAGGACTTAATGTCTTGGTGTTGTAGGTAAATAGGTAACTGTTAGGACAGCACAGAAACCCCCCACACAAGTCAGATTCCTTTTGGCATGGTCAAGTCCCAGTGTTGATGGTATTCATGTAAATTCCACATTATAGCTCTGAATGCAGAACTACTGCTGCTTTAATGTGGCAGATAATAATCACAATAATGAATCAGAATTTTTTTTTTTTACAGATTTTTATTACATTGTGACAATAAGTTAAAAAAGTTTCATTTCAGTCATTTGCATCTGTCTGAAAAAGTAACAATATTTTTCATATTTTCATTATTCAGTACAGTAAATGAATGGTGTTGATAAACATTTCAAGTAAAACAGAGTACTGAACTTCTGAATATTGAACTTCTAAAAAACAGAATTCACATTGAACTCTGCTGACTTGTTTTCCTGGTGTACAAAGTTACTCAAACAGATTTGAACTTGAAATGTCAACAGCCACCAGTAGTCATTTTTTAAGTTAAAAACCTGAAACACAATTAGATCCACAGTGGTGCTAGCAAAGCTACAATTGTGTATATGGTGGTGATCATGCTAACAGTGAAAAAACATGACAACCTACCGTACCCATAATCCTTGGAAGATGTTGGTTTTGAACCAAAAGTTAAAAGTGTACAACTGTAAAGATTGTATCTAATGTGTTTATTGCTTTTCGTCATTTCACTTTTCGCTCTGTTTGACAGAGATTCTCTAAATGCAATTATTTATTATTTTAAAGCAATCGCTTTAAAAAAGAATTGCATCAGCAAAAAAATCTGGTGCAATGACAAACTCTCAAAAAGCACTAGGAAAAAAAAAGCAAAGCACTGTCAGAAGACTAATTTACAGTATGATCAGGTCAGCTCAAGGGTCAATAAAAGACACTGCTATGTAGCGTGTGCCATTGGTGGTTGGTAGGCCTTCGTGCAGATGAGTGAGTCGTCCCGGATGCATGAAGCTCCAGCCTTTTCTTGGTGATTCTATGGAGCAGTTATATCTATGGAAACGGCAGCCTCCACCCTGCAAACAGAGACGAGAATAGAGGGCGGTTGTAGACAGTGAGAGTACACACTCATGAGGAGGAGAGAGAAGATTTAAGTGGCAAAGTCGCCACTCTATTGACATGACAACGGCGCCTTACCTGGAAGTCTCTGTCTTTGTTATTCAGGGCGATGTTGATAGTGAAGGTGGAGGAGTCATGGTGGGGCCTCAGGTACGCTTGCCTCGTAGGTGTGTATTTTACAACAAAGTTCATGATAGCGTAACCCTGTCATGAAGGGACAGAAATGCAGCACGTTAGTTGACGATCACTGTGTATCATTCTACTGTTGTCCAATAGATATCTGTCATCTGTTGGTAAAGCTACCATGTCATCAAAGCTTGACAACACACACAAGCAAAAACAGGCCCTACGGACTTTTTCCACTGTGTCAGTTGTGAGGCAAATAAGAGGTGGGGGTTCACTTGTCTTTATTTCTCCATGACGTCACACTAACCTTTGTGTAATAGCCAGCGAAAACCTTTAAAGTGACAGGAGATATGAACTCTCGGATGAAGTGTAACCACTCTTTATCGAACCCAATTTGCTTCATATGAATGTCGTCTGTCGGCACGGTCTCATAGCCTCCAGTGATCCGCTTGTCCTGAGAAAAAGGAGAGAAAAGAAGGCAGGCTGCAGTGTGATTAATGATGGAACAAATGACCCACCATCCGTGTGTGACCACAGCGATGATGATGTGTGTGTGTTGTTAAAACCGCAGGCTGTACTGTTGTCTGTAATGACCCATCCAGCTCAGTCTTTTCCCAAACAGAGTTAGTTGGTGTATCTGCACACAGTCGCTCTGCCAGACAAACTTCTAGGCACATTAACTAACCAATTTTAAATGACATAAAACAGGCCACATTCATTAGACACCATAAAAGCAAATCCAATTTCATAACCCTCATTTTGATGGATTTTAATGGCAGACCTGGAGATGATGTCGTAAATTATTTATGTGCTGTGTATCCTTGAATAAGAATAGGAAGCACAACAAAGTTTACCACAAGAAAGTGCATGAAAAGGGAGCATGGAGATGCATGGACAATGGCTGTATGTTGCCACTGTGTCACTGTTTTTTGACTGTAGGAATAACAGGGTGGTTTCATTGTAGCCACACTGCCACGTTGTCCCACTGTCCCGTCTGTCCTGTAGGAGCTCCTTCAAAGCCGTTTGTGAGGAGAGAAAGAGGTACCCATTACAGGATAGTACAGACTTTGTGGGTTTATTTTAGTTTGAGCTGAAGGACATGATTTATATTTCACTTCACGAGCCTGGTGAATTTCAGAGATGGTATAAAACATAGCCTGCAGGTGGACATGCATCTGCAGATCCCTGTGTTGCATCAGTGCAGATACACAAACATTTAATAGGCGTTGTTTACCTGAGAAAATTCTGCCATTTATGAAGTTGTAGCAGAGTTAACATACAGTCATAGTAGTAGGTAAAAAACATTACTAATAAACATGCAGCTTTGCTTGCTGTTACAGCACGTCGATCACTGTGTAGAACCTCACAGATGTAACCTTATTGGTGAATTATAAATAGCTAAATGAAAATAATAACTATTCACAGCCATAATATTATTCTTCACACACTCCTGCCCTTACAAAGATGTGTGAACATTACCGCAGAGGAAATAGCTCCAGCCCTGTGCCTGCAGTGTGATGACTGTGTGCTGTGTTCAGGGAACCTGAGCTAACAGTACTGACCTCATGTTTGCCTCCAGACCATGAACCGTAGTGCTCCATCTCCTCCACTAGTTCATCACAAGCCTTCTCTGAGAAGACTGGGAACCAGAACACATCTGGACAAGGCTGCAATACACACACACACACACACACACACACACACACACACAAAGAGTCTACTGAGAATACACTTGAATCACACCTTCACCTGGAGCTGTGGTGACTGTAATGTAATACCTAGAAATAGTAAAACCAGATGTTGGGATTTCTGTGCGACATTATGTCATTCTCTTTCACCGTCTGTTTCTATCTTAGAAACATACAAGCGCACACACATTAATACACACCTCCTCTAAGAAGTTCTCGGTAAAAATTCGAGTGTAGTTTTGGTGAATGTACTTCTCCTTCCAGTCCTGCAAGGAGAAAGAATGTCAGATTAGTGGCTATTTTTTTGGACTGTGTGCTGACCTGCATACCTGACTGAGCTAATCCCCTCTCCTACGGGACAGGTCCCAGCTTGCCAAAGTAATGCATCATTAGGCCTTATCACAGTTTAACATTATCACATCATCTTTTCCAAAATCATTCCACACATTCCATCATGGCCACTAACATTTAGATGATTTATAGGACTTACCACTGGGTTTTCAAATATCTGCCACAAGTCGTTGTTGTAATGAGAAGTGTTATAATTTGCTGTGGAAATGAGTCTCCCAAACTCATGACGGTTGGTTATGTACATGAAGACACCCTGCAGCACAAAAAAAGCTAAGTCAGTTTCATTGAAGTTTCAGAGGCACAAACAAAAAAAATTGCATGCAGATGTACAGATTGGGAACACTCACTGACAAACTGTTTCTTACGGCAAACTACTGAAAAGCTTCATTTGCACCAAAAAATAAGAATAAAGTCTGATTTAAGTGTGTTTGAACACACTGAAATCAATTTTGTTTAATTTGGTATAGGACGAGCACAGATGCCAGATAAATAATCTAAGATTATTTATGGTTGGGGGGAGGAGGGCTGCAGGAGTGTTGTTGGTGGAACAAGTTGGGGTTGGTGAGGGGAGAGGAGAGGGATAACAGGAAGACAGGGGTGCTGGGAAGCTAAAGCAAATCCAGGAATGATATTCCCTCTACAGTGAAGAATGGTGAAGGGAGGGCGCTGTGTAGGGGTGCGTTTGGACTCACTATCAGACTAGGCTTATCATGTGACAAATGTTAAAAAATTAGTTTTGCAATTTTGTGGTTTCCAATGTTCCAAGTAATTTTGTGATAGCTATGATTTAGACCAGATGTACAGTATGTGTAAAGGAATCTTGTGGGAGCCTAGTCTGAGATCAGTCAGTGTGTTTAGAGGGAGCAGCTGGTTACATGTGTTGGCTGTTCGGGGTAAAGCATCAGGACAGGGGACTTGCATGTGGACTGACTCTCTGACCTTTTTTTCTCCTCCTTGATCTCCTCTCGGAAATGATTATAAAAACAGGATAGAATACAGATGTTTCTTTCTCTAGCTGAGACAAATCTGCTTTTATACCAAAACTCATCACAAACACAACATCAATTTCCAAAGAGCTGCCAGTTGTCGTAATTTATAATACAGGGACACAAGCAGCAATATAGACAGCAATTCAATAGATATTATGAAGTACGAAACTGTCCAATCTGTATAAATGTTAAAAATTTCTTTCATACTTCTATTAATAACCAATAAAATGCAAATGTAACTGATGTGCGGACAAATCTTACATCTGGTCAACTCTTTGTAAAAATCTGCCTATGACACGGACCAGATTGGCTTCTGAGTGCCCATTGGAAATGGATGTTTCAGAAAGCAGAAATAATCAAAACAAATGTAAACCTTTGGGGGCCTTAGCATATGGAATGATTCCGGAGAAGGGGAGTCTTTCTCCCTGTGACTGGTCTAAAATAAAGGAGAAGCATCATGTAAACAGGATAACATAAAAGATTTCTTTCAAAATAAGAGACAACGTGACAGGTGAAAATATATATACTTCACATACTGTATATAAGTACTCAGGAGGAGAGGAAATGAGCCTGCATGAAAAAGCAGCAAGATTCCCTCTGAAGCTGATGTTTTTGTGTGGTTACAGGGGAGGAATGCATGCTGGTGGGGAGGGGGGGTTGAGGAAGGGCTAAGCAATCCAGAAGTGTTTGGATTAGAAATGGTAGTTATTTAGCACTGAGCACAGGTAATATGTCAGCGACACAAGTGAAAAGAAAAACACATGAAACAGAATCTGTGTCAGCTTACCAGCCAGGTATCGCAACTGGCGGTCATGACAGTGACAGCAAAAGAAAGTGAAGGATGATGGGATACAAGTGAAGCAGAGAACACTAATGCACTGTAAACTGAGGTCATGCCTTGATGACAGACAAAGACATTTAAAACACTCATACTTGCCATTCTTTGGTTTCCATTGAGCTGTTGACTTTAGTTCACAGTAAGATTCATGGCATTTCTAAACTAACTGTCCTGAATCTTTTCAGTAGGTACTGTTACTAAAGACTTTTCCTCTAAATATAATAAGGCTAATACGCTTTACATTCCTGAATCCTTGAAGATGAAAACTGCCTCTACTTACCATTTCTCTGGCATTTCTACAGAAAGCCATATCTGGGTCCAGTTTCCCCAGAACAAAGTGGTTCCTTTCTTTCAGTTCATTCCTTAAGACACTGCCCTTGACAAGGTATACGTGTGCCATGTAAGGAATGTTCCACACACCCCTAGAAACAATAAGACGGAGAAAGAAAGTGCATATTTTGCTATAACTGATGAGATTGGCATTCTTGGCATGCTTTTTTTTGAACATTCTATTATTCGTTCCATCGGTGGTTGCAGCTGAAGGAGTTGTTTGGTTGGAGAAATATTGTATGCGGTAAAATAGTGTCTGGATGCCATTAAACTTATTTTAAATAGAGAGAGAAGAACTTTTTACATCTCAGGATTCTGATACTAGATCATAGTTTTAATACTTGTTCTTATTCATGTGTAAAACATACAGCGAAACATGGATGAGAGCCGTTTCAGCACGGTAGAATACAATACAAAGCCATATGTAACCTTGTGACTTACATGCGTTTTCTCTGCACAATGTCAATATAATCCTCAGAACGAGCATAATAACCATCCAGGCTCAGGGCTCCCCAGAAGTTGGACCACAGCTTGCTATGACGAGTGACAAGGGGGCCAATTATTTTTCTGTAGAGAAGCACAGGACAGAATGTGAAGATGGTAATTCTGTCAGAGCATATAAAACTCAGTGAGATCTCACAGACAGACAGTAAGCTAATGTTCTGGGTCTCCTGTAAAACCCAATGGAAGCAGCATCTCCAAGATCAGCCAGTAGCAGGAAAGATATGATCACTGCCAAGTCAGTAACAATATCATAGAAACGTGTAATACAAAACAGACCAGTGTATTATGCTTGGCTGAAGTTAAATAAGTGTAACAACATGCTGCACCACAACCCAAAATCTGCTGCTTTTTTTAATTTGCATGGATTATTTTCCACTGCTGTATATGTTTTAGTTTGAAACACTACAAAGAAACATATTTTTTCTATTAAATAAAGTGGGAAAGTGTAAAATAATAAAACCATTAGTCAAGGTGTTTGTTGGTATAGATGCAATGGCAAATGGGCTAATGGTAAATCTTAAGGTTGAGACACATTGGATTTTTCCTTCCTCACGACGCGTGCCAGCAGAGAATTCTCATGCTGCCTTTAAATATCCTAGAAAGGCTTCTGCTTTGCATGCCTCTTAAAGATCACAATACCATGCCACAGCCACAATGACATCTAGTTTATGGGAAGGTTTCTTCACAATCATGAGCTGCAAAAGGGATTGCATGTTTGTTTTTGTATAATGCAAAGTGGCATTTCGGGGTTAGCGCAATACTCTTTCACCGTTTCCATCTGGCCAGGCAAAAAAAACAGGAAGCCAGAGCAGCGTATTTTTAAACTTTAACTCAGCCAGCTGTAATGTTCCTGCGGTCTTGCCACTTGAGGGGTAAATCCAACGGTTCAACGATCACAACAACAACTACCAAGGAGGTTTGTTGAACAGGCTCCAACATGGTTCCTTTTCCAGTTACCTGTTTTGTTCAATAAGAAGCTTCACTGTCTGTCTGTTGGTGAGCATGACGTCTGAATCTATGCTGAAGTAGTAGTCGCATGTGGCATCCTTTCGGCAAAGATCCCTAATAAATGACACACAGACAGACACAGACATGGCAGATTAAATAGATTTTCAATCCAGAGCTGATTAAAGTCAATGAAAGTAATCACTGTCAAAAGTTCAAATGTATCAACTTTTAAGTATAAGATGTATAAGTAGAAGACTGTGTAGTCAGGCTCTCACCGAAGTATCTTTAAACCTCTCGTGAAAATTAGAGACTGCTAATAAACCTTTGACTTTTTCATTAGAGGACCTTGCTGACCTAATGTATGCTGTGCGTCTGATGGGGCCACACAGACTGAATTATGCCTGCTCCAACAGACTCTTTCTCACCACCGAGTAAGGAGAGGTACAGCTGTGTTTGGAAGGAGAGTTTACACCTGTGACATGATATGTAGTAGATCATATCAGTACTTCTCTATAGTCCAACCAAAGGAGGACACATTGTCAAAAATATGAGCAGATGAAATGTCAGGTGTGGTTCAAATAAAAATGTGTGATAGCTGCATTGGTCCACAGTGTAAAACTATTTACACTGTTTAATATAATATATGATGATTGTGGGCTTTTCTATTGGCTTGTCTTGACCAAAATAAGACTGGTTACTCTGTTTTACTTTGCGTAAAGCTGAATGAACAATAAAGACAGATGAGATGGCTCAGAGTCTCTGGATTGTTTACATCACTGCTGATTGGAGCTGGAGACAGTGAATCCCAGTTAGAACTGCAGAGTTTCTTGACCCTGAAATGAACACCAGATGTACAATTTCCCGTTGTTGACAAAAGCCAAGTGTTAATGGATCACGGAGGTGTTAGTTTTGAACTGACAACTACAACATGTGGCTCTCAGTATTCCATGAGACTGCCTAGGTAACACTTCAGTCATTAAATTAATTTAATGCAAATCAGGCCGAAATATTTGCTTTCATCATGATCATTTCTCACACATACATGCCCATATCCCTGGCCTCTCCTTGGCTCAAATTTTCCTCTGGTCCCACAACCTTGAAACTGCTGAACGCATTCCTGTTCTCTTTCCAGAACTCCTGGATGTGCTTCTCATGGTAAACCTCCTGTGCGGGGGGAGAAGATATTCATGGATTAGAAGTCACATAGTAGTAGACATGTGAAGACCTAGAAGCAGCAGCTGCACACACTCACGTTGTTGTGGACAAAGATTCTGAGTTTATCTTTAGGGTAATCCAGAGTCAGCAGCCGATGGAGGAATTCAGGAAGAAATGGAGTGGGCTGCTCGATGAACACGCCGAGCAACACATTTGGATACTCCTGTTTATATTAGAGGAGAGACAAATCAGGGCTATTTCAAACAACTGGTCCCAGTAATACAACGCCTTTTATCATCCATCACAGATGATTTGACATTTTCACATCTTGCATA